>JAHREE010000413.1:1071512-1140719 GCA_033628505.1 Tringa tobata | reverse complement strand
GTCTAACCAGGGGGGTGGCACAATGCTCTCCTTCACGCTGATGGCTTCCAAGATCCAGCTGTACGTGCCCCCAGAAAATCAGCATTTAGCCTGTGCTCAGCGGCGCTGCCAGCATGTCACCTCTGTGAGTATAAAACCTGACATTAGGGATGCACTTTCTAGTCATTTATATCTACCTGCTCTTCTGCTTTTTTTTTATTTTTTATTTGCTAAAGGACTAAAGCTATTAAATGTAGATGTAACCACATATTCCCCTTCAATTTGATAGAGTCATTTTTATTCAGTGGCAGAAAAGGCCTCACTTCTGGGCTAAAACAACTCCAAAATTGTCTGGGAAATGAACATGCACAACAAATACCTTACAATTTATTATAGCTATTTTTGCAGACCACAGACTTATTCACAATTTACAATCAGCCCTATTTTTCAACCAACCACAGCAACTATGTCATACAGGTCCACATTCAGTATCAACAAGTAAAATCTTTAGAATTATGACAGTTAATAAAAGCTCCTACAGCTCCTTACGTGCCCAAAAACCCTGCACAAGTTTTCATAGGATAATCCTGTGAAAACAAACTATCACCTGAAAGTTATGCTTACGAGGGCTTATCTGGCATATAATCTGTCCCATATTAGTAAAGCTCAAAATCCCTCCTTCGGGGCATAATAAATTTGGAGGTTTGTTAGGATTTGTTAATCATATTTGTTATGTCACCAGGATTAAAGGCAGGAAATAATTCCATGATATTTACTTATCTCTGTTGTTTACCTTAGCTACCTCTATTAGACTAGCAATTATACCACTACAAAACCATAATCACTAGTCACAGCAAAAAGCCAGTTCATCACCAGACAGAATTGATGCTCACGTTAACGATGGCACATGAACAATTAACTACTGCCACTTCCTTAAATCAGTGGTTTTCAACCTGTGGTTTGCAGATGCCTTTGGTCTATGGACTACTTCTAAGAGACCACAAAGGGTAATTAAGGAAAGTCTTGGCTTACTGTCAGTTGGCTTAAATTTGCTATACAGGAAAATGTACCTTAAAATTTTATGGGGTCCCAGAAAAAAAACCCACAAACTGCTGGAAAGTCACTGCCACAGATCTTTTCTTACACAGCAGAAATAAACCTTGGAATTTTTACAATAGTTTTGACCTCTCGACTGCTGCAGGTGAAGAGTTTTCCCAGCAAAACTGAAAGTCTGAAACGATCAGGAATTGCAAGGTAATGTGATTTCTGGTGGAACATTCACCTTTGTAGGTAGGGTCTGGCAGATTCATTATCTTTTTTCAATTCCTCTCTTCTGGCAGTGTTTGTGGCTTTTAATAAAAGCCTACAGAATACTTCTACACAGTAAAATAGATTTCATCCAAGAAAACACGTAACTGACAGCGTCTCAGAGTACCCTCCTTTACCTTGCTGCATATTACTTATTGTGAGAGATAAATTCCAGATTTTTCTTGGAAAAAACAAAATCCTCATGTAGACAGCTACAAAACAACCATCCACTCTCACCTGAAAGGAATTTCTGGTCTCTCTTGAAATTTCTGAAAACATGTAACCAATTCTTTCCCACTGTATTCCATCAAACCAATCCAACCTCACATATTCTCTAAGAAAAAAAGAAAAAATCTACCAAGCCCTATTTACATATGTTTTCTTGTAACCCTTTATGAAAAAAAGGGTAAGTATATTGAGTATTTCACCTTAGTTTAAGAGCAAGACACAGAAAATGTCATATATAAGAGAAAATAGGACTTTAAAATCCTCAGAAATATAGTATCTTCGTCCATCTTTTGGCAAGGTACTTTGTGAGCACATTGACCTTCCTAGCAATCTTCCCTTTTCCTATCATTTCATGAAATAATCATACTGGACATAAATAAACAAATCAGCATCTTCATGTAAACAAAAAATAAATAATATTGAAAATCCAGAATTTATTTATTTGCATTGTGGAAAGACTGCTAAGAGCTATACCAGAGCCCCTTTTTTCTTTTGCACATTGGGAACCCATAAAACAACAGAAAAGAATTTCACGTCTCCTTTTCCACAGAGAGTGGTTGCATTACTTTTCAAGACATTTAAAAGAGAAAAGACTTTTGCACTGAACTCAACTTTTCCCAGAAAGCTGGATTTCATCTCTGCTATAGGACTGTCATCGAATTGTAAGTTAACTAACCTACTTAGTTAACTTACTTAACCTACTTAGTTAACAAGTAAGTTAACTAACTTACTTGTAAAAAACTTGTAACCTTTTTACAAGTACTTATTAGTCAATCTATATTTTGGGGGGATATGTAATTTGCTACAAAGGTTTCTCAAACCTTAGTTCCATGATTATTTTCAATATATTTCATGGCCAAGGTAAGATCTGCTAAGGTTTCAGCTGTGACACTGACTTTGGCAGCTTCTGCCCTGTCACACTATTTCTAGCCACTCGTTCTGGATACCAAGCTATGTTGGGCTGAGTGGCAACGCAAATGAGAACTGACCCAAATTAAAAACAACATTTTGTGTTTTCTTTCAGAATTAACCAAATGCTTAATACGCTGAAAAATGTCACTTCCCAATACCTTCAAAATAGACATCCGTAATTAATAGGGAGGATAGATCATCATCTTTAGCCCCCTCTGCATTTATAAAACATTTATATATTTGTATTATTTATACAATTTCCTCATCACATCAAGGTCATGTAAAGGTAAAGTTATTAATGAATGTGGACAATTCAGATACTACAGAATGAATATCAAAGAAAAGGCCATGTAGGATGCTGTTTTTAGAATAGGGTTCAAACAGTATGCAATAAATAGGATTTGAAGCTATATAAATGTAACAATATGGAGTGAAAAAAACAGAGTAACTTATTACATGAGCCTTCTTCATCTTGTAGACTGAATACAGCCAGCAGAAAAACAACAGCATGGGATCATTTAGTCACAGGCTGTGTGTTAAGGCATAAGCTAAAGGGAAATGTATCCATAGGATACACGTATAGTCTTGTTTTTGTTTTCCAAGTAACTTTAAGTCCATGAACTCCATAACCACTACAAAGAGAGAAAAAAAGACCATTTTAGTTGTATGACATAGTGTATGAACGTGTTTCTATGCAATCTGCAGTTGATTTCTAAACTCATTAAAAACCACAAAGCAGCAGGTGGTGTAGAATCATAGTTCTGAGAGAATTCATAACCAAAATACGCTTTCTTAATGTCTTCCTATTGCTGGCTTTGTGGAAAGGCCCTTCAGCAACCAAAGCAAACTGAATGATGTGAATTCAGACATGTAATGACTGTAAGGTCAGCACATGACCGCTAAGCATTCATGACCCCAAATTAAGAGGTATTACCCTCTGTCTACTAATCCTTGGGTCACAAATGTACAGCCTACCCCGAGAACATTAAAAATTCCTGAAATTTGCTTACACCCCACTGCTTGAAAGATAGAAAGCTAACATGCATGAAGCGATCAGATAAGTGAAAGGGGCAATTCTGTTCTGACACATCACACTAAAAAAGCCACGTCTTTCAGTCACCTTTTCTGTTAATGAAGTCCAGTATGATTATATCAAAGTATTACAGAAACACAACCGTCTTCTGAAAAAAAATAATTTCACAGATCCTAACATTTCAAATCCAAAATAGAATTTTAAAAGACAATGAAAAAAGAGGCTATATTCATCTTAGTATATGCATTCAGAAGGTGTTACTAGTATAAACACACTGCATGGCATCCACAAATTTAGTTCTACATTTTGGCAGGGTGGCTTTAGTTTTTAAACTATGTAAGACCACATGTTCATCACTTCTAGTGTTTTCATATTGTGTAGAACATGTAAGAGGCTGCAACAGTCATTCTGTTGGTAAAATTACATAAAGGTTTTTACTGAAAATAAAATCCCAGGTTTTTATGCCATCATGACACATTTTATGTCCAAAACTTACTTGTTAAAATTGATAGCAGCATTTATATTTCCCATACTTATTTCTTACAAAAACTGCACATTTTAAAATTTACTTCAGCAATGAGTCTTTTGTGGAGACCTAATGCCTAATATATGAACCTAAGATTTGGGGAAGATACGAAATAGATTTCATTTTGGGTTCTTGAATTTGCACCTCCATGTAATCACTGGAGACTTTAAAACTGTTAAAACTGTCAATCCCTCCCATATGCCTGTCATTTTTGTATTTAAGGACACTAACACAAAAAGCCCCAGAAGAACTGAACAGATCTGGCCACTGTGTTGATTCCTCAGCGTAGTTTCTAGTTAGTTTCTTGTGAAATTCTCCGCCTCTCTGCCTGTGTCACGGCTTTCTGTCACTAAGCTCCTCTTTCATGTGCCACCAGCTTCTCTAGCCTCATGCAGAAAGTGATATTTGGACTTGAAAACCACGATATGTACTATTTAATAACTGGCCCCTGNTTGTGAAATTCTCCGCCTCTCTGCCTGTGTCACTGCTTTCTGTCACTAAGCTCCTCTTTCATGTGCCACCAGCTTCTCTAGCCTCATGCAGAAAGTGATATTTGGACTTGAAAACCACGATATGTACTATTTAATAACTGGCCCCTGGCAAACATAAATTCTGGAGACCACTTCAGTTGGGGTTTTTCCTTACTTATTCTCTTGCTTCTCATAACATCATAAACCTCATGATAAAAGGAGCAGGAAATAGGGGAATCTTTCAGTCAAAGGTGTGTGATTAAGAAAGAAGTATCCACCTCTAGGAAACCCCGTGGCTCACTTCCAGGAATACCAATGGAATACATTCCTTACCTTCCTCCTGCATTGGGACTTACTCTTGTTAGGAAAGTGAGAAAACTGACATCTAACAGAGATGGCCATCTGGCAGACCACAGGGAGACCCAGCTCGCCAAGCAGTTTGATCTGATCCTCCAGCATGCCTGCCCATCACCAGCTCAACCAAATTGAGGATAATGTTTATATATGCTGCAGCAGAAAAGTGTATAAATCAAATAAAAATCAGCAGGATCTACAGTATCTGATATAAAATCGACCTAACATGACTGCGCTGATCTAGCCAGAAATAAAATTGACCCCTGAGTACATGGAATTTACTCATTTCTAGTACACAGCTCAGCTCACAGCAGTTTTCTACACAACCACAATATGAAAGTGGTAGCTAAAACAACACAAGTCAGCTCACTACTTACACCTTGGGTACCAGGGCCTATAAATGGGTCATAATCAGATTGGATGACAAGTCCTGTGGGAAGAATCTTAACACAAACCAAGATTTTCCATGCAGTGGTCACCCGTGGTTACAACAACAAAACAGGAGCTCCTCACTACATTTGGGACAGAAACATCCAAACCCAAAAAAGAATTCATCTGAATATTGCTCTCTTCTAAACTTATTCTAAACCACTAATGCATGCAGGGCAAACTGGAACCGGGACAGAGTTCAAAAGCTGAGAATGGCTCAGATTTGTCCACAGCAGCAGTGAAACTAGGCTTTGAAAAGCTCTGGATGTGAGCTATGTTTGTATGCAGCTTTGGAATGGATTTTAATCATAGCTTAATTCTGGTGTATACACAGCCCAAGGGTGTGCCTGCATGATGTGCCTGCATCAGTCTGAAGGGAGGGTATTGACAGCGCAGACATCCAAGTCCACTGCAGTGTGGCCAGCTCATGTGTTTTTAGTATCTAAAAGAAATGTTTAATAAAGTAACTGACTGTAAATAAAACAGCTCTATTAGAATATGCAGGAAAATTTAATTTTTACTATATTTCTATTAGTTTACATAAAATATAATTAAAATCTATAATTGTAAAAGTTATTCTGTGATTTATTATGAAAGCAGAGAATGCGCCAGCAGCTCTTGGAGCATGCTCTCACCCTCTTCCATTCCTAATCCTCATTATGAAGTTCTTATTCTGCCTCAGAAAGCAGATGGCAGGAGATAATGTCAGTAACAATTAGGAGGCTTCACTGCCCTTAAGGACTCTTCTGCTATACACTTGTAATATCTTTTTTCAGAGATTTTTAGAAGCAGGATACTTTGCACTACTTCGTTCTAAGTATACTGTTTGCAACATCCCCAAAACAATTACACAGGGCTTGTTTTGTTGTTTGGGTTTTTTTCCTTTAAACAATGGGGAATGATGTATTTTTTATTAATTAAAATTAAAAACATTATAAATAAAACATCCAACATTACTTTCATTCTACATATTGCAAAACTAAAACCACTTGGCTTTCCTAATATTTTTAATCAACTTCCTCTAAAATACTTGCGTGCTGCTGAACCTTTCATGTTTTTATGAGCCCGGTTCAACCCTCACTAACAACTAACTTGGATCAGATCCAAAATTTCCTCTTAAACTGTGGCTTAGGGAAATCCTACCCATTTGGGCAACGGAAAACACAACCTCATGAGAGTATATATTATGTCACTTTATGCAGAACGTTGGCTGCTTATGACCAATTTGAATGTCAATTATATTTTGGCTATTATTAATATCTTTAATCTTGCTTAACAAGCTGTTGCTTTTTATTAACAATACTAGTCTACCTAAATAAAATCCAAAGAGGAAATAAAACTTCAGAATGAAAAAAAAAAAAATAATGCGGAGGGATAGATAGATTTCATATAATTAATATATTGGAGATTCATTTTGAAACTTTACTATTTAAGATGAAGAAAATTACTTCCAGAAAGAAATAAGGCAGGCTAGCTTGGTTCTAGAGCCTTCTTTGAGTTACCTAAACCTTATGTTTCTGTAGAGATACCATGTAATATTCTATAAAGCAGCTACATTAATGGAAGATATACCTGCCCCTCTGTTGCTAGGTAAAGCAAAAACCTACTAAGTCTCAGATCTGCTACAGACACAAGCAAATGAGGATTCCCTGATGTATTTCAGTCAAGCTGAGCCAAACCAGACAGCTAAAATATTAACTAGTTAAACTGACATGGAAAGGGTCAGGTGAGCACAAGCATGAGAAATTCTAGCTCTGGTGTTTTTACTAACTCTCCTCTACTTCAGAGGGAACTTTCATCCTTCAAAAGCAGAACAATTATATTGGTTTAAATTGCAGAGTATACAGTATTTGTAGCTAGTAGAGAATGAAATAAGGAAATTAAAACTGGTCTTTTATTGGATTTGGTTCTGTAGTTGACTATATACATCACAAATTTTACTAATGCAGTTCAATAAATAGGCCAGTAAGTACTTACAGGGATATCTTGCAGCTGTACACGCTTTCAACTAATAAAGATTGAGAGTAAAAATTACAACCCAAAAGATTTGGGGTTGCTTGAATTGCTTCAAAAAGAGAAACTGGAAAAGGAATTCGCAGTCCTTGATTATTTAAGGGTGGACCAGCCATCTAGCCAAAGGAACCCACTGCCCAGTACATTTATTGCTCGGGCGAGCACGACCTTGATCGTCAAAAGCCTGGCATTTGCTTTGCTAAATACATTCTCCTAATTGACTGATGGGCTATAGTTTGGCCTCTCCTTAAACCAAAAGGGCTACACCTGAACTTCCAATTAAAGGGTAACAACTGGCAGATGTGAGGGAACATCTAGCAGGAGGTTGATGCTGAGCAGATGGGCTGGGGTGCAGCAACCTTTCCCATCGGTTTCCACCCACTGCTTTTGCAAAAGGCGCATAATCATCCCAAGCCTGACACTACCCTTCCTCCAGCAGCAGCACGAGACTCCCTGCAGAGCCCTGGGCTGCTACAGTCAAACTAATATCAGGAGCACGGCTAACTAGAGCTTGTCTAGCCCTACAAGTCTGCAGTTTAATGAGATTCCAGCTTTGACAAAGAAAACAAGAAGTTTCCGCTCGGAAATGTTTGTACTCGCACCGCGCTGCCGCTAACTATGTGTTATTTGTGGCAGTGCCACCACCGGTAGAGCAATATTGTTAAATCACGTCACGGCCTTAGAAACAAGGCTTTTTCATACCATTTCAGTCATCTAGTTTAAAGTACAGCCTGACAAACGTTTGCCACCTGAACAAAGACACCGATGGGGGAACGTGGTGAGGGACAGGAAGAAGAGATGTGGGACTTACCTTAGCTACTTCCCTGCAAGTCCCCTGTGGTTTGCAACTATGTCTTTAGATTTTCTTTTCTACAAAGCCAGAAGACTAAAGCATTGTTAATTTGATATGGTCAAGAAAAAGATACTTCTACTTACTAGAGCAAGAAGAGGTGGGGTACTATTTCTCTCAAGAAACTCTCATATTCCTCCAGAGCTTGTCTTAAAACTGCAGGCAAGATCTTGTATTTCATATGACATGTTTTGTACTGCCTAACAAACTAGATATCTTTTTATTTGTATAAAGGCCCACAGTCCCTTTCTGGTTACTCTTAATGCTCCGGAGTCTAATTACACACTCTTTGAAAAATATTACCTTGTAACAAATTTTAATTTTTCATTCTATGAACAACCTTTACTTCCTCATTATGTTACAAAATAGAGAATGCCATTTATTAATGCACCTTACTAGCACTAGTCATTATACTGTATGCTTCTACTATGCTCTTTCTTATCCTTCTCTCTTCTAGGAAGAAGAGATTCTTTCCTCATAGGAGAGTTTTCCCCACCTCCATACCGCTGTCGTGAGCTTTCTCTGTACCCCAGATGGTTTCAGCAACGTTACTGTTCCTCATCCCAGCTTTCAAAAAGTGGAGCCTTGCCAGGGAAAAGCACTGAAAGCAAAGCCTCAGCTGACTTTTTTTTTTTTTTGTATCCTTCCATGTAGGGCACAGATGGCCATGCTTTCTCATCCCCTCCCCTACTTCAGCTGAAGACCACAAATTCTCAGTTTATTTCTCCACAGCTCCACGCGCGCAAACGTTACCAGAATCCCACTTTCTTTTCCAACACTGACGATGGAAACTCCTCTGCACTCTGACTATATTACAAATACTTTATTCAGAACAAGCTACCCATCAAATTCAAATTTAGCAGCGTATTTTCACGTACGATGTATAAATAAACCTTAGACAACACTGAAATAAATCCAACCCCGCCGTATCCTGCAGGGTCTCTCACCGGTTCGTTCTGTTGTGTGGAAGTCCTGACCAGTGTTAGTTCACCTTATGGGAGAAACAAATTGCAGTATTTCTTTGCAAAGCAACTTCCAATCACAGACTGTAATTCCTAATAAATCGAGTAAGAAATATTTGGGGTTTTTTTTGTCCCTCACCTATACTGAGCTTGTGATGCAATTTTTCCATGTTAATCGAAAATTTTTAATATATTTTCAACAGTATCCCTTACAACACCCATTTATAGGGAGTGCCCAGGCACAGCTTTTGGAGAACAGACACACAGAAGACAGCCAGATTTAGCGAACACCTGTTAAATGGGGCAATGGCTCCAGCACAATTGTTTCCCACTTCATTTCACACAGTAATAACTTTAATGTCCTCCACGGACTCGCCTTCAAACATCAGTTCTACAACACGAAACAACAAAAGAGCTGGAAGCAAATTTAATTGTCTAGATTGCTTCCAATCAACTTTTTTGGATAAAAGCAAATTTATCCACTTTAGGGGTTTTTTTATTATTTTTTTTAAATGTATATGCTTAAACTGTGCTATCATTTGGCTTTTTATAATCTTTCTCAACTGCATATCATTCTCCTCCATGTTTTAATATTTTTTATTTATCTCTTTACATCATCAAATTTTGTCCTAACTTTGTCCTACAAATGTACCTCTCCAATGTATTCTCTGATATATATTATACAAACCTAATCTTCCAATATTAGCAAATTTTGATGTGTTATGGAGCCAAAAATGAATGCCTTTAGCATTCTTAAGCCAAGTCTTATTCAAAAACATGATTCAAGTTCACTTTCCATTACCTCCCTCATATTATTGAACATATTTTACTTTCTTTGTATAGTAGTCTCCTTTACAAATTAAATCAATAAAAATTCTTACCTAAAAAATTAGTAAAACCAATATTCCAACAGAGTTAGATTTAAATAAACATGATTTTCTGGCCATATTTCTGAGATGGCACTTCAATGAAAACAAGTTATTCTTATACGCACAGAGTCAATTGTACACACAGAAAAATTAGTCTACTTTTGTTTATTCCCAGATTTTCAGAATCTTTTCTAATAGGCCATATATCACATTCCTTTAGAAATATTTCTTCTCTACTTTTCAAAAATGTCCTATATTGAATGATCCTTTTATTTTCCCCTAGAATACCCCCAGATGAGGTTTTCACTGGCACTGATTTCACCTAAGTGGGGTTATGCTGGCATTACTAATATTATTCCAGATTTACCTTCATATGAGACCTAAGGTGCTTAAAAATATGTAATGAAAGTCTGATTCTCCTCCCTTTCTATGCTAATAATCAGATATGTATATGATATAATTAAAAACTGTTTACAATAATCCAGTATTTCTGACTCTAGCCTACGCAAAAGTATTTCTGTGTAAAAGACAATAAAGGTTCTAACTTTTGGGCAGTAATTCTAACAGTGCAAAAAAATACTGCAGGGACAAACACAGATGATGAAATCTTTTATACACGTGGCTGAATTGGGAGGAAATCAGTGTAAGTGGTACAGTAAGACAATTATACCAATACACCCCTTAGCTCAGGTACAACACAAACAAGTTGGAACCAATGTTGGCATTCTGCATGGACAAATGAAAAGGGAAAAGCAGACAATCACTAGAACTGCATGCTGCAGTCATGGAAGCACTTTTTGAGGAAAGAAGGAATTCTGCCGCTTAAATTTACACACTACCCTACAGTTCTTCAACTCCTTAACAGACTTTCTGTGCTCCTCTGCCTGTTAAGTATCTATATCGTGCAGCCACTGCGCTTCCCAGGACTGCCTTCTTTTCATAGATGAGGATAAAAATTATGTGTTAAACAATATAAAACTTTTAAATACACGAAGTTCAATATGCCAGCAGGCTGGACTTTTCATACCCAACTTTGCTGAAGAATAATATCCCTGACAACTTTCTGGATTAGACTGTTAAGTTTCTGAGACTTGTATGAATGGAAATGTTTATTTTTCCTGATACAAGGAACCTTACCTCCTGCATAAACCTCTTTCCATAATCACAGCTTGAAAGCGACGTAAAATGAATGCAGCACAGTGTTTTAAGATGCATCGTCAATCGTTATGTTTAAACATACAGCTATTTGAAATGCATTACATAGACATGTGGCATAGAAATACAAGGATTTCCCAGGAAAAGGAGTTACAGATTACTTTCCAACATACTTTTTCTATTATAGATTTATGAAAGTGATTTTTTTCTAAAAATTTAAATGGTTGTAGAGTTAATAGATATCCTCCTTTTCAGAGCATATTGTATACATCTTATATTGTGTATAGATTATAATTTCCAAAGAAAAGCCACACGAAATCACCAAACATCAGAAATCCAAATGGAAATAACGCTTCAATCACATATATATTTGATGAAGTAAAGAGTTTGAAAGAACTGGTATAAAAACTCTTCTCCTTTTTCACCATGGTCCATCACTTCTCTCCTACATGAACAGATATCTAACATGCCAACAGAACCATCTAGAAGAGCCCAAGTTGAGTGAAGAGTTCACAGAGCTATGATTTTCCTTCTCCTCTGTTCTACACTCAAATACTTCAAACATTTCAGATGAGCCCAGATTGCCAGCAGCATCTTCATCATACACAGACCAATCTGCATTCTAGCTTTTTAGGACTACATCCAACACTGCTTAAACTAGAATTTCAAAGCAGGTGCTGCACAGATAACCATTCTGATGTTGCTCGTTAACTTGGTTTGCATTTTAGCCTTTTTTCCTGCATTCTAATGTTTATAACATATTTAACAAGCAAGTTACTATCAGCAATGTATGACTAATAATCTAGCAATCTATTAGTAGTAATCTGCACTTGTGAGCCTTAATCCATACAGTTCATATCCACATGATTTGCTAGAGCACTTGCTGTGACACCTTTGTAAATCCACAGCTGTGGAACCAGGAAAAATAGCATGGAGAGATTTTCTCGAGATAATACAAAAATCCAGCACATTCCAAGTTGCAGGCACTGCCTCAACTGCTGGTGCAGTATCTTTATTTTACTACTAGCAATAGTTTTAACAGATTGGAAGTAGCATAATGGTTCTTGAAACCAACTCTTGTTTTTTTTCATCCGTTCACTTTCCACGGATAGGAGAGTGAAGACTCACCAGAACTGCAGTTCCGACTATTATTGGTGTGTTCGTTGGCAGGGAACATTGCTTTTTCAGTGTTTTCTGGTGTAAGGGGGAGTAGGCTGTGCTAAAAAGTAATGCACCATATCGATCAATAATGATCCTCTGATTCTCACTGCAGATCTTTCTTATTAGCCAGTGGTTCTTAATACTGATTCACTTTGCTCCACTAAAATTTGTATTAGGGTGAATGGCTGGCCCGCCCTTCCTCTCCATTTTATTTATCATGCCAGGATAAATTTTGTGTACAGTACCTTCATGTATTTAAGTATTTCATTTGTTTCAGAAAGCGTTCCGGCTTCCAGTCACTAGATTTTAAATTATTTGAAAACTGCATTTAAAAACTTTCAATCCAGCACAGTAATCTCACCACCTTCCTAATTTGTCTTGCATTTGAATCAAGTGGATAAACCACTGATCATGAAAAGACTAACTGCAATAAAGCACTAAAATACTTACATTGAGATATATTGTGGAAAGCTGTTTTGATAGACCTCGACAACTTTATTATCATTGAAGCAATCTAATTCTCAAAAAACTGAGGCTCACCAGAGCTGTGTGAAATTTAGTTAATACAAGTTGATTAATAGCTTTAAATTAATTCTTACCCACTCAGACATCCAACCTTCAATGACAGGACGAAATGGACCACTTTACTATATTTAGAAAAAACAGAACTGCCTTATTGGGATTGTTAGTTATTCCTAACTATCAGTGGGGAGTGCTTTTCCTTGGGTTTCACCTGGCCTTTGTGAATGTTTGCTTTGTCATGCATGATAAGAAGAGTATTTAAAATTTCTATCAGCTTTAATGGAGTAATTATCACAAACTTCAACAAGTGAATTTAAATTTCTGAAACAGAAAACTATTCTAAAGGAGGGGAGCTAACATAACTAAGACTCTGAAGCCAAGAAAAGACCCCAGAAAAATCTAAGTTTAAAAGGATATGTCTATTGCAGTCTCTGACAACTACTGCTATAGCCTTTGTTTAAGATTTCTGTATCCCAACAACACCTGAACATGTCCCTCTTTATGCTCTTCCTTTCCTACTTTACTTCCCATTTCTTTTCCCTATAGGTCTCTCAGAAGCATGGGAAAAGCAAAACATTGTTGGGTATCTTCTTTTTATTAGATCAAGTGAGGATTCTCCCCTTTGCTCAGATACTAATGCCCTAAAGATATCACAACTCTCAAATAATAAGTATGCAACAGTGTGTTGCATTTGGGATTTTTCTGGGTTTTTTGGGGAGGAATTACAATTTTCTCCCTTTTAAAAGTCTGTGGGGTTTTTACTGCTGTTAGGCTAATACTATAATTCTTATTACACACACACATATATAAAATGATGGAATTATACAATAATAAAATTAGTGTGAACTGCATCTGTGTAAACAGAAAAATATTTTCAGATATCTTAGTGGTTTTTCTATGGTACTAAATACAATACAGGGCTTTAGAGACATACAATAAGGTTTCAGAACGGTAAAAACCCAGTCACTTTTCCACCAAACTGCAGAGTGTCTCACAGAAGAATATCCTGCTCTCCCCACTCATTTCTGCTGTTATAAAATACTGTGCTATCACAAACTAACACAAAGTACCAACTATATGCAAAAGCAAACACATGCATTTTAGACTTCTTTGTATTGCTTAGAATGACATCCTGATGCTATCATTTAGCTCATCATGGCATTCCATCAATCAAAACCCAGTTTTAATTATAATCCGTTCTGCTTTTTCTCTCAGAGCAAATGCAGAGGACGCGCAACGATCTATTTCAATTAACATACACACTTTATAGAACGAAAAATAGGTGGAGAATCACTTTTACATCAGCTATCAGCCTGTCAATTAATGTTCTGAACCCCTGCTATTGACCCAGTACTGTACAAGCTGTTATTATGCACTGTCCTACATATCATCTGTTCCCCGTGCTGGTCTGTTCCAGAAAGACAGACAGCTGCAACAGTATATCCCCGTTCAACCTGAGGACCATCTGACTTTAATTGTAGCACACAGCTTGATGTGGGTCTGGTTATGAGAAGCCAAAGTATCACACTGTAATAATCTGGAAAAGCAGAAACCTGCCAACACGAGGCTGCAAACAGGGGCTTGGGCTGTCTGGCTGGCTGACGGGCCGCAAGAAATATGATTAATGAGCAAGGTATAATGATATCAGGAACCCGATTAGCACCACAAAAAGGTCACAGATCAAAGTAGTATGCATTTCATGAGCTCCAATCGTTGTATAAGATCTGTGGACTTAAAGAGGTAAACTGAAATACAAAGAAAAAAAAATATCTATGTGTGATAGCTTACAAAACGAGCACTTAAAATACTATAATCACTGTTTTGTCTGAACCAGGAAGCAGTAAGGAAATATTAACTGAATGAATCATTCCATGCCACATTGTGGCAAGCTTTTTTTCATAGTATTTGTGAGGAGCTGAGCTTTAAGCATTCTTCCTAAACACACCTATTCTACTGAAAAATAAAATGATGCTGATGGCATCCAATCCACTAAGTATTAACAAGAAAAAGCAATCTAATATTTGTATATAATTTTCTCAGCTTTATTCCACTGCAGAAACAGCGGATTACAGAGGGCATCACCCATACCAGCACCAACAGGGCCACCACCACCATGATAAGGTTAACTATGTCACACACAAGCAGTTAATTCAATTCACTGGCACAGAGGTTTAAATTTAACATTGCCAGACTGACCAAAACTTGATAACAGCATTATAGCAACACTACCAGCGACCTACAAAGTCACCAAAAGGGATGACATCTGAGACACTTTAATATACCATCACTTGGTAAGTTGTTTCTTATTTTCATAATTAACATCAGCCTTAAAAAAAATAAATTCTATTCTTTCCAATTGTGCAATACTTGAAAATTGCATGTTCCTGTAAAATTTCTTTGTCTTGAAAAACTCTAATTTATGGCAACTTTTGCACGTTCTCTCAATACACCATTGACAAGCGGTACTGCAAGACCTACTTTCACAGCAGAAGTTATGAAGCAAAGCAGATCTCTAGCAAAGACTTTTTGATTAAAATATCTTCAAAACTCACAATCACTAATGAATTCACTTGGGGAAAAAAGTATACAAGAAGGAAACATTACTTATATTTAGATAATAAATATGATATTTTGGTTTCATATGAAATGCTGAGTGAAATGAAGGAAATAACAAAGCCATTTTAATCAAATACACAGAAGTTAATATACCGTTGTTTTCAGATTACTTTTTCTTGAAATTAAAGTTTTGGATATACAACAAGCATTTCCCCCATTCTAGAGTGTTCTGAACTGCTTTTTTTTTTTCCAAGATTTAACAAAATAAAGATGCGCTTGCTGTAGATTGTACAAAAAAAGAAAAAATACATTTTGAATATGGAATGAGAGCATTATTCTCTAAAAGAAGACTTTAAAGGCATTTTACATTTTGTGCCCAAGAGTTTAACAGTAATAATTAAAAGGAGCTGCTTCCTGCTGATGAAGCACTTCATCCTGGGAATACAGCACAAGTGAGAGATAACAGAGAGAGGTGCAAGAAATGCAGGCACTAGTAGGAAAAGTTTGGGGAAATAATGGAAGGATGAGGGAAGGGTAGGTCAGAGTGTATGGAGAGGTGAGGGTGAGAAAAACCTGGTACCAAGGCTAGAACTGAGGAAAAGAAAACGAAGAGCTAAAATCTTAGAGGAGGAGATGGAGAATAACTTCACGGTGGGGAAAGCCAGATCTGTAATTAATAGAATGAGAACTATATTTTATGCAAAAGCTAAAATACCACAGTTGTGAGAGATCAAGGTCACGGGCGGCCTTTGACAAGTCTGCTTAAGAACACAGCTTTTTATTTCTCAGGTTATCCTGAATCACTAACACATGCCAAGCTCAAGAAGGTGTCAGGCTGCCTCCCTAACCTATTACCTATCAGCACAACTGTAAGATCAAAAGTTGCGTTTGAATACGGTTTGCCAAGTAGTCCTGCTAAATGTTAGTGTATTTCATACCTCCTTTAAATAAAATTTGCACATGCTTCTATATGAAGCAAAACACTAAATTCACCTAACATTTTTTGTGATTATTATGGTGCAACCTACGACTGCCTGCAGAAATCTAGGCCAAATAACTTTTCTGAAGACCACGGTATCATGCCACCAGTAGAAGTGCAGTGTAAAGCATTCTGATGACTTATAAATCACAGGTTTCTTCTCATGTGACTGTTCTGAAGTTTTATGAATATGAGGTCTGATGTTCTGCCAACAACAGAGCTTTTTTCAATTCCCATTTTCTAACTAAGAAATATCAGGACATAATCAAGTGTAAGACTGGTATCTGAAATATTTTTGAGAATTTCCATGCCTTAATTATTTCCCAGTTAGCTGACTGCCACATGAAAACTGCAGCCTCATTTTTCAAGATTCATTAATAAAAAAAATCTTCTCTAATTTATTTATTTTAGAGCACCACTGATGCAGAATCCTTTTGTTTTGAGAAAAGCTTAATGTAATAGCTTTGAGAATGTGCTGAAACACCAACAAGGATACTGTAAGAGCTATTCTGTAATTCGTTACACTGCCTGGCGGGCACAGAGAAGACAGGCAGTCCTACCAACAGGATTTTCCAAAACAGGAAAGAGAAGAGTAATACAAGTTTGGGGAATGAAGCAGGCAAAGGAGAAATTAGTTTTATTTTCTTGTAAAAACCACACAACAGAGGAAATGGAAGAGGTGGCAGATTTAAAATGCAACCTTCTTTCCCGAGGCGTTCACTCATCTTTGCAGTTAAACGGATACTAAAATTAAACCCCCTTAAAATTACATTAAAGTGATCAGTGACAAATATTTCTATAATTAAACAACCTCTTTCAAGTCTTCTGTAACGTGATGATTATTAGCTCTTTAGAACCACAGGAGCTGACATACAAATGGGATAAGATCTCCTGCATCTCTGGACCACACTCAAACTCTTCTGAGCTATTCTGAAGTATGAGTAATACTATATGCCTTTTTTTTTTTCCTAAACTTGTAAATCTAACATTTCTTCAGATTATTTCAGCCATAGTCCTACACAAATTATAAACAGCCACATATTGCAAGCAAAGATCCAAACTATTTCAGAAGAATCTTGCAAGACAAATGTTACTTGACAGACAATAGAAGATAGCCATCTTACCAGTCTGTTTATGCGAACAAATTCTTCTGGGGTTTTGGCCCACGGTGGAAGTTCAACATCAGACACAACTGTTCCATCATCCATCACTCCCAGATTGTAATTGTTGCTGTTGACAAATATCTCTGGGAGGTAATAGAATTCAGGAATCAATTCCTGTAGATAAATGAAAAACAATGCCATGTTATAAATTATGTCAGAGGATGCGCTTTGTCATATTAAAAAAATAATGATTAGAATGGCATTAGGCAAAGAGAATATACAAAATCTTCCCACAGACATCTCCCTCCTCCCCCAGAAGAGGGAGATTCCCTTTCATATTTTCTAAAACTTAAACCTTTGGATATGATAAATCACTATCATGCTTTTAACATGACAAAGAACTAAGACACAAGAGGCTATAAAACAAAAAAAAAAATCAGAACATTGGTTTTGATTGGATATTATGCACAGAGAAACATATAAAACTAAAGGAATGAACATCACATTGTACAAATAATATCTAGTGGAAAGCAACAGACAACCAAGGATGTTAAGACAATGGGGGAAAAGGCTTTTTTTGATATTTCAGTACAATCCACATTTTAAGGTGCTAATGCACGAATGGCAATCTGTAGTTTGGGTGAAAGTGGCACCATATATATTAATTACAAAGGTGTAAAACCCAGTTATATTCTTATTCTCTCTAACATAAAGAGTCTGAGAACTTAATGTTTAGGCTATTATCTAAGATCGTTCAATGCCCAGAAATAATTTTTTCTGTAAATTCTAAAATACCTGGAGTTCTACCATACATTCAGAAAAAACCCCACACCGTCAAAGCTGAATCAAGTCAATATTTTTCTTTCGTGGAAAGGTCATTAACTCAATTATGTGTCCAGTCTGTAATTACAGGGAATAATCATGCATAATTTCACACACACACATATACTCAAAAGAGGAAGAAAAAAAAAAGGAAGGAATTTTGCATGGCTACAAGGTCTGTGTATACACCAAATTCCTTGTCAGGATCATCACCGCTTTAAACAAGTGTTTAAACAAGTTTCTGCAGCCCCAGCTTGCTACACAAAACATGGCCAAGGACAAAATGTAAGCACATACAGCAAAGGAATTGTAATTTCCAAGTCTCACGAGAACAACAAAGTAATACTAATGGCTCAACAAAGAAAATTTTGAAGCAGAAAATGGTACATGCTAGTGCAGAATTGAACTCGATGCGCTAGGAAGCAGAATTAAGCTCAAAACCATAAGGATTTTCTCCTGGATAAGTGGATGGTTTCCCTGTTTTGCAAACAGACATGCAACTTCATAAGCTGTCATTTATTTTGTAAAATATGCACTAAGATATACATAAACATACCACAAGTTAATGTGATTAGAACCTTATTTGCACACTTTTATAAATGTCTGCAAAGTCCTGGCATAACACTTAATAGAAAAAGCCTATTAAGACATAACATATATTTCTGCCCTTAATATACTGTAAAGGTGCTTTTTTTTTTGTGGGTGGAACTTGATGTTGAGACTTAAATACACCCAATAAACCTGGCAATTTGATGGATTTAGAAAAATTGAGCCACTAAATTAGAGAATTTACTTCCTTTGTAAAGAAAGGATCAATAGGTGTAATTGCTTCAGGAAGCGTATTTCATAGCAAATGACTGGTGTAAAATTGGTCTTCCATACAGCAATGCAAACTGCACGCCACTTAAGAAGTAGAAAAAAAAATAAAAATAAAAAAAATCAGTCTGCCCCATTGACTTTGTCTACAGTGGGTGTAGAATGTAGCTATGTCAGAAGCTCAGTAGATCAGATCTGAAACCCAGTCTTGACATGGGTCAATGGATCAGTGGTCTCCCAGATAGCCCCTCAGGGCCAGCTATGGCATGAGCAGCTTTCCAAATGGCTGAGTGCAATAGGGAGGTCATCAGATTGTGGACAAGGTCAATCCGAAGTAGCCAGGGCAAAGACAGGAAAGATCAAGCAGGAATTAAGCTATTATCACCTCCATCCTTGTGTGAAACACTGCTTGGCTTTGAATTGTACATCTTTTTGTTTACAGTCACCTTAATTAACCAGGCAGGGTAAAAACATGCTTCTGGACCAAGTGCTTGACAAGTACTTGATAAAAAGAGATTTGAAACTATTTAATTGGATAAGTGAAAGAACAAGAATTTAACGAGGATAAACGTTTGTAAAAAAGAAAGTACTCTAACACTGAAGTTTCCATAGTTTTTATCATCACGGATGAATACTAACAAAGAAAAAGCCGAGACACCGGACTATTAATTCGATAGCAGCACGCACCACAAATATGAAACCATACCATGATTCTGAATACTTAAAACATAACCTCATTACATATGTTACTGATGTTTTGGGGTGGGTTTTTTTCATATATATCTGTACAGCTATTCATTAGTTTCTTTCAAGATCAGAAAACATTTGGCTTTCTAGAACACACATTGTTTTCATTAGATTACACAGAAACAATATGCCGCCTGGAAACTTAAAAATTATCAGTAACTTCTGTTAGTTGGACTATTAGGAACTTTTCATAAAACGTTATTTCGTTATTCCAGAAATGAGTTTTCAGAAAGCTTTTCACTGTCACCACAACAACATATTTTTACAAAAGGAGCTTCTTTATAACCTGACGTGCTTGCATTTACACCTGGGAAAAGGGAGTGCAAACAGATACACTGGGCCATCCTAATTGACCAGTATTTATTTAGTATTAAAGGGCTTTAGACAGGTGAAAATGAAAACATTAGTTAAAGGCCAACAGTTTTTCCTAAAAACAGCAAATAAACCTGATAATAAAATATTTAATTTTTTATCCAATTTACAAATATTCTTCGTGTGTTTGGTATCTGCAGTCCTTAACAATCCCTATCAACTCTATTTGGGGGGGCTCCTGTTTCCTTAAAATACTCACATCGCAGGCACAGATTGACACTAAGACAGTGGATGCTGACTCATGTGTGTAACTCCAATAATAATGGAACTTTTTGGACACATGAGAACATTAAAAAGATTAACTAATGCAGTTTTTGCTTGTTTTTGGAGAGGGGGAGGAAGAGGTCACTTGTGGTTTCACACAAATACCACATGAAGATGCAGGACCAAGGGGCCAGACCGAAGGACCATTTAGTATCTCACCCGGACAGGGACAAGGACTGGAAAATTAGCACAGGCCAAATACAGACTTCCCACAAATATTCTGTCAGCTTCTTACAGTTAAATGGTTTTGAACTCATCTGGGCTTCTGATTTTTAAAATCATTAATCATAGGTTCCACACCATAGTTTAAAACTTTACAAAGTTTTTTCCTTTGGCTGTTCTAAAACTGCTTCCTAACAGTACCAGTTGGTGCTCCTAGTTGTGAAAAACAGTAAATATTAAATTCCTTATTCACTCTTCTATATGCCCTTCTGGGTACTACAGACTTTTATCATCACATTCTCCCCCAGTGGTCTCTTTTTGCAAGCTAAAGGATTTAGATTCATTCCCTCCAGGGGTCTTCCCTTCTGCTTAACCATTTTGGTTGCCATCATTCTTTTTCTAATTTGCCTGAATCCCTTCCGAAATTTTACACACTCAGCACATGGACAGAAACGGTAAAATTGGCCCACATTTCTTTTGTTTATGTGATTTCACAGAAAAACAAAAACATCTGTATGATTTGTTGAAGCTCGTGTTTTAGCACAATTGTGTTGAAAATTATCTTCAGAAATCCCTCTGTTGGAATTCAACAGTTCTATAGGGTAGAAACAGACATCCTTATGATGAGCAAAACTTCACTCCTTCTGCCGCGTTTTTGATTTCATTGCAACGGATGAAGGAGCTCTCAGTGAATATCAACATGAACCTAAACACACAGTATTTATAGTATATACACATTTTTTAAAAAGATATAGAGATAAAATTTGCTATATCAGGATTCTCATTAACACGTTTATAAAATTCTGTACAAAATTAAAATAAATTTTTTCTCTAACAAAAATTGCCTTCTACCACATGGAAACAATGATTCCTAAGGAAACTTCACTAAAAACATTTTTTTACAAACAAGTAATATCAGTAGAATGCAACTTTAACACTCGTATTTTATTTTGATGTTTGCTACCACACATAAAAAAATCTATACATGATACTTTGTTTCTTCGATGCACTGAAATGTTATTTTTTTCTTTTCTTTTCTTTAGAAAATAATAGACAGATGCGTTTTGAAGCAGAGTTATATGATCTGCAAAGATGTCTAGAAACAGTGACACAGATTCCCTAACCATATTAAAATATTTATAAGATACCAGATTTTCGAACTAAATTATTTGACAATCACATTAAGCAATATTAAGCCTATATATAACCTGTCAAACAGAATAATAAAAATGCATATTAGAAGTCTAGGTTTTTTATTCATATTGCCACACTGTATTTCCTCTGTTAGCGGACTTAAATGGCATTAAAAAAATATATAATAATATATTAAATTAATTCAAATTTCATTTTTTCATCACAGTTCAACGTAATCATTTCATGACTGTGGGAAAATATATTCTAAGTACCCATGAGTTTCCTTCCATCTGCTGTATGTGTGTTATTTCTCGCAGAACTAAGACATTGACTCAAGACATTGCCTGAAATTCTCCAAACTTGTAAGAAAAATACCAGCGGGTTTCCATTAAAATTCTAAATTGAATTAATGAATAAATTAATTTTGTCAATGTCTATCATCCTGTTAAATTTCTAAGAGATTATATTTCCTTCTTTAAGAAAAATATTAAAATCTTCAGTAATTTGTAACTAAGCAAAGAAAATTATAAAAAGTACAGATGTTTATTTAGCCAATTAATTAAATATATGATAATCAATAAATAGATTTTATTAAGTCAGTACTTTATTGCATAAAAAATTGCATCTTTAAGGCACTTTGAATCCTGTTAATATGGGGATTATATATACACAAAATTATTTTACTCTTCACTGAGGATATACATAAAAGTATGCAATGGTATTTATGAACCATATTTATACACTATGCAATACGTAGTTCAGGTTAATTTCACAGAGAAAGAGGAAAAAAGTTGTATATATAACTACATTCCTTTCCTCAGTTTTGTTGTTGCTTTTTTTTTTTTTTTTAATTAACTGTGGGTGAAAAGGACTATATTGAATCACAAAAAGGTCTAGATGAAACCTTGTAAGGTCACCTTGTCCACCTTTCCATTCAATTATAATCAGGTATTCTTGAAAGACGTTTCTCTGCCTTGTTCTTTTAAAATTTTCAATGATGGGGATCCTACAAATTTCTAGTCCATCTTTTCACACCTGCTAGAAGAACTTCCTAATATCTACTCTGCTTTTAACACACACCGAAGTGTAGGAGGGGCTTTCACCTCAGGGACAGTGAGATCCATTCCCACCAGCACTTTCTGACCACCACTCCTCTCCCGCTCTAAGGACGGACAACACACCCGCCAGCACGGAGGCTGGCACAGAGGCACGCTGGAACAAGAAGCATATAGCAGAATTCATCTAAATAGGAGCAAGAAATTTACAGTGAGAGTTATAGTTCAGTGGAACAACCTCCCCAGGGATGTGGCAGAGTCCCCATCACTGGAGGCTGGACAAGATGGGATTGGCCAAGGGGCTAGATAATCTAATCTAGGCTCCCTTTCCCATGAAAAGCTGGACCAGATGATCTTTCAAGGTCCCTTCAGCCTGGGCTGTTGTGTGATTTCATGAAATGAAGTGCACTGTGCCTGCCAGCCAAAATCCCCAGCAGGGTATAAATCTTAAAACTGCCACTGCCAAAACACTTTATGTTTCTGCCCTTGTTCCTCTTTCCTCCAAAGTAAACAACCTAAAACCTTCAACTTTATATCACTGGTCTCATTTTCTAGACCTCTAGTCATTCTCCTTTGGGCTTTCACAAACTTGTCCATAATTTACTTAAAGTTTATTATTTCAACAGCTAAACAGCTAAAACAGCTGTTTGGAGCAGATATTAAAAGTATTTGTTTCATTTTAAAAACAATTATGGCTGAGTATAAGAGAAGCAGACCACAAATATTAGATGGAACGTTCTGATCCATACACCCAGATGTCTATACTTTTAACTACTGCAATTCCCACAGATACATGGATCTGACTGAATTTAAAATGATTTTTTTTTTTTTTTTTTTTTTTAACTCAGAAAAGTATTTACCTGTTATGGATCTTGGCACGATTTTACAGAAGAACAAATCTTTCATGGAAACCAAAGCTCGGCATCCTAAATATGTTAAAAGTTTTGCTCCACCAGGCATGCAGTTTATGATTAAAAATCTGAACTACTGTGTACCTGCTTCTGAATTTTGCTAGTCGTTGCTCTTGGACATCTTTGACCTTGCTACTAATATGACATGAGGTTTCTCCTATACAAAGGTAATGTTGCCAGTTTGGCAGCAACTTTATCCCTTGTAACTTTTGAAAGTCCCGTCTATTAGATGGAGAAGTATAAAACAATGCAAAGCATATGTAGAAAAGCTTATCGGGTTACAGGGTGTTTTAGGCATGCTTATGTTAGGCAGCCTGTTTCAATAAGCACGAGTTGCCATTTTGCAGAGCTTCAATTTTTTTAAAAATATAGATCTTAAAGAAAGTCATGAAATTTGTCATCCTCCAGTTTCGGAATGTTCCAGTAGCTTGGAACTCTAGAGTTTCTTGCCTCTAGTACCAAAGTTTAAACACATTGCTTGACATGCCTTTAAATCAGTCGTATTCAAATCTGCAACTCACGTGTGCTCCTTGACCCATCTACAGCAACCTCCATTTTCTCCAAAACCAAAGTTTCTTGGTCAATTTACAGCAGGTTATAAAGACAACTAAGTTCCTACATGTTTAAAAAAAGAATAAGCAGGTGAGTACAGACATTATATGTGTGTTTCTCACAGGGCTTAGTGCAGCATAAGCTCACATTTTAGCTGTCTCTACAGAAGCTCCACAGAGGGCACCATAACAAATGCCCCATCACTGAGAAAGTCTTAATTTGAGACTTACAGCTTTTTTGAGAAACGAGTCAATCAATTGCAAGAAGCAAATCCATAGGAGACAAAGCATCATCTGTTCTAATACTTGCAGAGAAAGAAATTTTTTTCCTTTACAGAATGTTGTAACTATTAATAACCTTTTCCAAACATACAAAACCTGATGTATTATTAGGAAAATGGAATTTTCCCAATGCCCACTGTAATATTTATTGCCCATAAAGTTCAATGATGGAGCCTAAATTCTCAAGTCTCCTTGAAGACTTGAGGAATCTCATGCTTGAAAAAAAAAATATCCATATTCAACACAAAAATCCACATTGAAAACATGTGACCCAATAGCGACTTGGTAATTTACACAACAATCACAAACTACACAATATCTATGAGTGCAGGTAACACTACCAGTATTTCGATTTTGTGATATATTCTATTTATATCTGGTTACAGATCGAACTTGTCTACCATAACAAAGATTTTCTGCACAGAGTTTGGGCTTCTTGGGATAAAATACATCAGTACCCACAGACAGGAGCAGGTTTAACACTCTAACAAAACAAGGAGACCCAGTAATCCCTGTAGATTCTCAAAAGTTTCATGTGAAAAAACACGTGATTACAGGACATACTATGACCTGATTTCTGTATCGTTTATTTATCATGAGCCAGTGGATTATTTTTGTTTAATAAATGTTTTGCATAGGCCCTTAAGAACTCACAGCTGAAAACTTTAGCCTTGGTGGCTTTTACTTGTATAGGCTTTGAAAGCTGTTATTTCACTCAAAATATGTACTGGAAAGGAAAAAAAGTTAAGAAATAGTAAAGGACAGAGACACATAGGCACATTATATAATTACCTTTCAGATTAGATCAATGTATTAAATGACTTAATTTCGCTTTCACTTTATGGCAACTGTTCTTTGAATTTTTAATATTTCAATAACGTTAATTAGATGCACTACCTATATTTTAATGCCACGGTCTAACTAAGAAATTACAGCACCAAGACTTAACAAATCTTGTTAAATATTGCATACTTGTAGACAGTATTTTCTTTATTCCTTTTAAGAACAATTTACTAAACCTGAAGAACATAAATAACAGCACTAGCTTCAAATAGGTTTTTAGAATGTCCTAAGGCAAGCAGAATCCTTGACTGAGCACAGGCTACCAAAACCATTTTTGTCCAGCATCAACTTCAATCATCAGCACAGAGATGACTTAGAGGCAAAGAATTAGAAAATGGATGAAAACTGTGAATACAGAGGGCTACTTTCAGAGCTTTTTGTTTATTACAGTCTAGGGTTTGAGACAACATTTTAGACCCATGACTATCACTTAAGTTATAATTTAGTTCTTAATCTCGGTATCCTATTCATAATGAAATCATATGTCTTTTTAGCATTCTGCTGCTTCCCAACTTGTCCCCTCCAAGGACACTCCTGAAGAATCTTGGCCAAACCCATTCTCCCCCAGTCTCATTAGTGTTTACATACACCAGATACCCACTTTATAACAGTGGTACACTCCTAGAAGTCCAAGTCAAATTACACATTATAGCAGACATTGTTTAATACTGTTACAATTCAAAGAGACTTTAAACACGAAGTGTGATTTAAAGAAAAACTATCCAAAACAATGGGATGCTAATGAGTTTTATAATATAGTTAACTTGCCAAAACAGCATTTCTGAAACTAAAAATTAAGCTGTTCTATAGTATGAGAACCTTAGGACAAGATAATTATAACTTGCTAAGCACATCCATATGAGATATGAATTCAGATATTCAATACCATCACACCAGCCTTACAATAGCTGTCACTGATGTGTGTCATATCACCAGATTGACTTTCATAAACTAGTTTATGATGGATTCCACCATTTTATGATGGAACAATCTGGAATTACTAATGTTTTCTGAAAGTTTATGGTCTTCTAGCATCTTCTTTAGAACAAAACTAATCAAATGCACCGAAAAAAACCCCCAACCTCTAAGCACATCAATAAGGAACATGCACAAAGCAGTAGAGGGAAAGGCATGAAGAACAGTACATAGCTCTATGCTAGTGACCTCAACTTGGTTAAAGATTAATCACATAGAGCTAATTTCCTTTTCAAAATGTAACTGCAAGAGTGGATGGTGAAAGAAAAAGAGGTAAGATGTTGCTTCACTTTTGAGAAAGACCTCTGAGACTCTCTCTGTCTCCCATGACATTCTTATAAGCAAAGTAGAGAAATGGAGATGAGATTAGGTTACTATAACGTGGGAGTAGCCAAGCTGGAAACCTATATTCCAAAATCAGTTATCAATAGTTCACTGACAAACCTGGAGGAGGACATGGTAATGGGTCTGCCCTGCTCCTAATACCAGTCAATAGTCTCATTAATGATCTGGCATAGAAGGTGCAGCAATAAAATTCTGGATGACACTAAGAAGGCAACTTAGCTGTTTGGAGGACAGCATGAGAATTTCAAGTGATCCTGAAAAACTGTATATATGGTATTAAAAAAGAACAATCAGTGAAGTAATACTCTTAGAAAAGAGAAAATACATGAGTGACATGTGTAACAATTATTCTGTTGTAAATATGCTAAATAAATTTATTGCAACAGGCTAGGTACCGAACCAGAAATAACAACTGCTCCTGAACAACTATCTGCAATTCTACTCATTCATCAAAGAAAAACAGCAACACAAAAGTACAGACAGACTTAACTTCTGTATTCCAAACCTTAGTCCAAGCCCCAAACAAATTATTTTTCTGTCAAACACTGCTAGGCTATCCATGTTTGCATTTTACACAGTACTATGAAAACAACGTTGTTACACAGTACTAGCAAAACCAACATTACTGTTTGCACTAATCATGTAAATTAGGAAGTAGCTAAAGGAGTTAATGATCATGCCAGTCCAATACTTTAAAGGTACTAAGTGGTACTCTCACAGAATTGAAATATATTTAATATTCTTCAGTGCAGAATATTTAACTTAAAAACATGTGGTTAATCATTTAAAGGCAACAATGCTGAGCTAATTAGTAAATAGCAATTCCAGAGTGGTAGTCAAACACTAGCGAACTTCCAAAGGATTTTTAATTTGAATTGCTGAAATAAATGGATAGGGGAGAACTAAGGAATTAAGTTTTATGCAACATATCATCTCTTGAAATCAAAATTTGAAAAGTTCAATCAAAGGTTATACTACAGTGCAGCGTTAGTTTCCTGCTTTGATCACTGATCCAAGGCTTACACAGGATATTGACAAGGTTGGTTAAGACCACACATATGCTTTAGCTTTCTCTGTTGAAGTGATACCAGCAACCAGAGTTGCTTCCAAAGCTGGCTCATGTTAGTCCTCCTTACAATATATGATGTCCCCAACTATGGTTAACAATAACCTTAGGACAGCAAACATCAATAACTACATACATTCTCTTCACATGAGAAGCAAAGAGAAATAATTTCCTGTAATCAGCTCAATGGTTCTAAAAATTCACAGGTTTTTTTCAGCTGGAATAGGAATAGGAAGCAAGCCCTCTTCTTACTTTGTGCCCTCTTGCATCAAGATACAATACCATTCATTTTGGCCTCCCACTTTCAAGGTCTTAAATGTGACTTCCCAAATCCTTTTTATTTCTACAAATCAATGCACTAAACGGCTAGGTTTTCATCAGTTGTAGAAGTATCAACAGGAATCTAGAGACCTTATGGTCAAAAAAATGCAGTATTTTTTAACAAGCCACAATAGTTAACTACATTTATGTTCTCAGCCCATCAAAAATGCAAAGTAAAACTTAAAACCCTTTCACTTGTTAAGAAATACATGGCTTTTACTCTACATTTGCCATGGATTGAATGGTATGGACAGTGAGATACTATAGCAAAATCATTTCCAAGTCCATCTATACCTGCAGTTTCAAGAGATGTCTCCCCCAAGTCATTCATTCAATCTATCTCAAGTCCTTAACTAACCAGTGACTTCTCTGAAATCACTTTTGTTCCCCACATCTCACTTATGAAGGTATCTTCTAAAGCTAAAGTAATTTTCTTGAACATAGGCTACTCCCAGAGTGAATCTACTGCTGAACACAAAGGAGCTCTACATTGTCTTTAAAAGGGCCAAGTTTTTTCTGCAGTGAAGCGGCAACCTCCCCATCACACCTAGAATTGCATTCATCTTTGAAGGAGTCAGCTGCTTCAGTACGTAACAAAAATTCAAAGCTGAAATTAAAAAATGGATTCGTATTTCAAATGAAGTTTCAACGTAGCAAATTACTTTTGTCAGAATACTCACCCACAGCAGAACAAACAACATCTGTAAATATATAGTTTAATTATTGTAATAATTTTAAAATTTAACTTAATTTTATATTTATTATTTTTTTGTACAGCAGATTGCTCCTTGTGTTACATTTGTATCTAACTGTATGAGAATCTGCATGAAAATTTGCAGTTCTCACTTTTCCCTAATAAACTTCATCTAACACTTTTTCCTTCCTGCAAGAAGTGCTTCCAATTCCACTACACTTCCAGTACATTCCAATCCAATATCAAGGGAAATTGAGGCCTAATCTGTTATTATCAAGAAGAATTCCACTCAATATGTCTTTCAATTTTAATAATGAACCACTGCTAACTATTCTCCAAATACAGTGGATTCTTTTAGACCAAGTTTTCCTATCTCACTCATGAGACAACGTCAAAACTAAGATCATCATCTGCTTCTTCTCTCTTTATAAGGTCTGT
The DNA here is from genome assembly GCA_033628505.1 of Tringa tobata. Lineage (NCBI taxonomy): Eukaryota > Metazoa > Chordata > Aves > Charadriiformes > Scolopacidae > Tringa > Tringa tobata. The sequence goes on along the minus strand of JAHREE010000413.1, from coordinate 1,111,512 downwards.
TACCTTTTCTCACCAGAAACTGTAATTGCTTTGACATAATCTCTTCTTGATAAATATGTGTTTCATTTGCTTGTCTCTTTGTTATCTTCCTAGTACTTAACCAGTCTGATTATCTGTGTAAGTATTTTTTTGTGAACTGTAGTTAAATTCACCTCCTAATATCTTGGTTCTCTTTTTCTTCTTTTTTATAATCTAAATACTTCATTTGTCCACCACTCTTACCTTTCTCCTTCTCCATTTCTCAAAACAAAACATGCACTCTGAAATTCTGCCTGCCAGTCTTGTAGGTACAAGAGAACTGAGCTTATAATGACCAGTCAATTTGGAAAAAATCTAATGTGCTTGTATTTTCTAAACTGTTATTTCCCAATTTGATACAGATATTGTATTAATTCCATTAGCCACTGATTGCCATTGATTCTTTTGGTGGGGACTCACAGATGCAAGAACGACATTACTTTTTTGGCACTATTAGTTGACAATTTTCTCATTCCACTAATCTGCAGATCAACCCTTTCCTAAATTGTCTCCTCACTATGAATATAGTTATAGAATGATTTCATGTTACTTATGTCTCTTGCTAGTTGCATGACATTCTTGAGTTAACCCCTGATTTTCTTCTCACTATACTTTTCCACCCTTCCTCCCATTAAAAAAAAACAATTCTGATATTACTCATTCTTCTTGGATTCGAGGTCACAAAGCTTTCCCACCACTGCTAGCATCCTTGTCTCCTGTGTTCTCCTCTGCAGTTCAAAATATTCCTCAGATCCCATACTCCATTTGCTTACCTCATGCCTTCCTTCAGTGTCTACCTACCTAAACCTCTGCCCTTAGAACTTCCATGTGATCCTGCCTTAGCTTCTCCACCCATTTAATTCTAGGTCTCTTTTTATACAACGACTAATTACCAGATTAATTTACCTTCTATTCCCACTCACTTCTTGTTCCCCCATCAATTCCCAGACCCGCTGCCGCTGTTAGGATAGGTTCAATATCATGTTCAATTCTGTGTTTCATCTTAGTATCCTCAGACACCGATTTTCTGTAGCCCTTTGTTTCTCTACCCAGTACACAGTCTTGCCAGGGAACGCTTCCAGACGTCCCTCTCAGCTCTTTATCCCCTATCTAATTATTCTTCATCATAATACTAGTTTTTGTCCCTTCTGCACCTAAATTAGCACAGCCTCCTCCTCTTTGTCATAGTCAAACAAGGAAAAAGTCAAACTGTAGAAATCGCCCAAAACTGAGGTTGGATGCCTAGAGCCAAAATTACATAAAGTAGTATGAATATTAACTGCAAATTTCTTATCTGAGTGGGGCAGAAGCATCAACAGAGTATGTACAAAACTAGGCTTAAAACTTGTGCAGATGAACAAAAAGTGAAACACATTATATGTAGCACAAAGACCAATTTTGCCTTATTTCAGTCTAAGGGCTGAAAACGTTTGCAAAAGTTTTACAAAATAATTCACTGAAATATTCTAACAGAAGTAAAACCATGTGTCATCTCCCTTGCACCTTTTCCAAAATGGTAGGATAGCGCCCAGTCTTCTTCCTTCCTTTCTTCATAACCTGTGGCCCTAGGATCACAAGGCCAATAAAGGCAAATGCAGTATAAAATACATTAACACCTTTTAGCAAAGTTTTTACCTTGATGTCAGAAGTGTCACGCTGACTATTGCGCCACGCTCTTGAGACAGATGAGAAAGTTCTATCCGCGTGATCAAACTTCCCACCTTGTAGATTTAAGAAAAGTGTTGTAAAGGGCTCCTAAATAAATATAAAAAGATTTATTAGAAAGAGCAATGCATTTCTTTAGGAATTTCAGGGGAAAAAAGGGATTTATTATTCTTTTGAGATTTGGTTATTAATGATGCTATTCTTCAGGCAGACACATGATTAATTGCAAAGGGTTAATTCTATTATCCAAAAATGAGAAATACAAACTGATGCTTATTTGTTCAATGAATGCTTTTTATTCCTACTCCATGCATATATATTCAGATAAAGAAAAGCAAACAAAACCAAAAGAAAATATTTAGAGGCTGGAGGAGAAGCTACGGTCAGTTGTGACACAAATTGCCCTTGAAAACATGAAAAAGCTCAATATTTTTACCTTAGATATTTGTTAACTAGCGTGCAACAAAAATAACACATGTATTTTATTTTGTTCAAGGTAATCTATTAATATAAAGGGTAGCATTCAATAGCGATGGCTTTATGATTGTTATTGTTTAATATGTAATTTATGATATAGAAAAGAAAAATGTTCAAAAGATTTAAAAGCCTCCTCTTAGTTAAAGAACACTTAAGCACATATTAGTGGATAATTGCTTGAAATTAGCTAAGCGCTATAAATTACTTCAAGGATTTATGTATGCTTGTACATTCTAACAAGCTTTAATTAATGATGTGCTGCTAATGTTTTCCCAAAGAAATTACTTTCTATGAGATAAATCGCCTTTCAGTTTTATAGAAAAATGCATTGTTTAACCAATATATTATCAATACGTAGCATCTCAAAAGTTACTTCCATATAAATTGCAGCAAATTTTTAAAAATTAATTATTTACATCATAGAATTTCATGATCATCAGAAGCCAACTCATTTACACTCATTAGGAGGTGAAAACTGAATACATCCAGTAAGAACCACAAATGTTCAGTACGTGGTTCAGTCAGAAAATATGCAAGAAGGAAAGTTAACCATATTTAAGCAGCATAGGAATGTACACTAAAAAGCAATTTTTAAGGAGAAAAAGCTTTACTGATTTGAAAAGGCTGTACCATAAAAATTAAAACCTTCTGCTCAAAGTTGGACGACATTTAACTTACGCTACTGATTACAATTACTAGAAAATTTCAGTACTCTGCTATGCCATTGAGTTTTAGTTTATGCATTCCTAGCTATTGAAAGAAAAAGCATTTTTAAAAGATACACTTACAATTCTTAATAACCACGTGAGTGCAAAACTTGCAGTTGAATAATGCGTGCCATAGTGAAATTTTGGAACCTGATCATCTTCCCATGATTCGTATCTCTCGGCAAAGAACGCTGCTCTCTTTGGGTTCAAAGCTCCAATAGGCTACAAGGTTTGTAAAAATAAAGACATTAGGTAAATAAAGATGACATGACCTATTATCACATCATACTTCCTGGTAACCAGAATTATCGGCACGGCTGGAGAAGACTGGCTTTGGTGTTATCAAAAAGCAGATGCTGGATTCTGTAAGCACTTGAACAGATCTGTGTATTCCAAACCAGGATTCCCACGTGCACACGCGCAGGGCTGGTTGGACACAAGTCTCTTCTGCTTTCATACAGGCTTCATTTCTGTTTACTCCTGACACAAGTCAATGACTGGAAAACGCTTCACAGTGGAATGTCTTGGACAAAGAGCTGTTTACTTGCCTGCCTGTAGATATGCGTGCATGTTGAATACACTATTAAGCAAACGGTAGGCAACAATGAGAAACACCTTTGGATATTTTGGGGGAAAAAACAGTGACCGATACGATGGAAGAAATATTAACAGTGCACTTGGAATTTTGATTGTACTGTTCTTGTTTTTATGCTTTCTATTTACCATCCCAAGACAAGTTTTACTCAATGGATAAAAAGACAAATAAACCAGCAGAATTTCTATATAAAAACATTGATATAAAAGAAACAAATAACATATGTATGACTAAAGAAGCCTATCACACTTCCACCGATATTGTTATTCTTTGTTCAGTGCTTACCTAAGACATAAACACCCAGGGACTTGTTTAAATGTAAGAAATATAATATTTCATTATCTATAGCTGTGTATTTCTTCAGCAGACTTTTACATAAAGGATTTTGAAAAATGAGTGTAGGTCACATAAATCACTGAGAAACACAAAAGTGAATTTAGCCATTCCATATGGAAAATGCTGTAAGAGGTCTAAAATATCTTTGTATATACATGCAAAACATATATATAGAAAATTGTCTTGCATATGTTGAGCATACTATATGTTATTAATGTAAATGACGCCCATCTGTACAGACAATGGATGCATTCAAGTATAACTGAAGAACAAACATGGAAAAATATTTTCTTCTTTCTGTTCTGCAAGAATAAACATACTTAAGAATACACTACAAGGTAAGGAAAAACTTTAAAAGAAAAGTCCGTGAACAAAAGTATCAGTAACGAAGTCATTAATTCAAGCCCAGTTCAAGTGAAAAACTATGTCTGCTCTTCAGATTATTAGTATTCAAGTAACTGCTTCTTTGCAGCTCACGTGAAATTTGGCATATGAGCTTCAAAGTATTTTCTCTTCTAGATTAGATCTATGAATGACCTAAGATCTAATCTTACATTTTTTACTTAGAGCGGTTTTCACATTGCAGTAGGATAAAAAAACCAAAGCATCTTAGGTTAATTACTGTTTTTGCAGTTCACTAATTTGAAATATAACCCTTTAAAAGAAGTGGTTGCTGTATAAAAGGATTTTTATCTGATTTAGCAAATTTATTCCAGGGAAGAATGAAACTGACTCCAAGTCATCTCTTTGTTGCAAGAACCATTTTGGAATCTCCATCTGTACTGATTTTCCCTAAAGACTCAGCTATGCTTGAGGGAAAAGAGAAGAAAGGAGGTCATTGGTAGACAAATTATATAAATTAAAAATAGAAACAGTCTTGTGCTGTATGGTTCTGTGGCATTTTATGTATTCTCTTTATCTGTCCCTATTTTTATTACTCTCCAAATGAGTATAGCCTAAATCAATAGTTATAGAATTACATTCCTTGAATATAAAGCTAAACCCAATTAGAATTGATTTCATTCTCTTTTCAAAAAAAAAAAAAATGGTATCACGCAGAGATCCATATAGCCAGAATCCAACAGTATTGATTTTGGCTGTTATTGTTACAGTTGGTTTCTGAAGCCTGCAACAGGACAACTATCAAGACATGTCACATTTATTTGCAAGCAAATAAAAAAAGTCCCCAAATGAAAGAAAGCTTAGGGGAAAAAAAAAAGGAACCGTGGAGCTGTGCACTGACAATGATACACTATCAGCTTACTCAGAGAAGTTACAGTGGGAATACACACATTGAATTATACATTACACGAATGCACTGATTTATTGTGGTAATAACATCCACCTCATTAAAAGATTCTGCTTTGCTGCAGTTGGAGGGCTACATATTGTTTACTGCTATAAATTAATGGCAGCGCACACAAGACTGTAGAACCCTTCTAACAATAGATCTGTAATGACAGTGCTGTATATCACAGCTTCCCCAGCAGCTTCATAATAAAATGGAGACAATGTATTGGGCTAATACATTCTACCAGGCAGGCCCATATTTTTCTGACAACTGCTTCTAGGGATGAGGTGATTCTACTGTATTACACTGCACAGTGAACAGTTAACTAAGCTGGAGCTACAGAATAAAGCACATACAAGGAATATCTGAATATTCCTGACTTTGAGTTTAGTAAACAAATTAATCGAAATTTTGTAATTATTTCCTATTTTAAAATTAACAGGGAAGCATGCTTACATACTGGATTCCCTCCCTTGTGGTTAAACACCAAGGGAAAAGGAGTAACTCCAAACTAAGCTCTGCTAGATGTAGATGTGAGACCACAAATTCACACGACTCAACATGTTTTCCCTATTGCTACAAACCACTAAGGAAGAACGAGCAGAAAAGCTTTTATATCCAGAAATTCCAGTATATATTTTCTTTGCAGTACCTTTTCAGAGAAGAAAACTAGATATTAGTTCACCAATACTTATTTAGAAAAATAGAGACAGAAAAACTCTGACGAGCAAAAACACTGGATGAGATTACAGGAGTCAAGATGAAAAGAAAATCACTTATGGCTGCTAAGTTTTCAAACTATATGGAAAAACGAATAACGCATATGGTTTTCAATTCAGAGTTCATTCAAAATAGAGTCCAAACTAGAGGAAGAACTGGGGTAAGGAAGTTTTTGTTTTCTCTTTTCCAAAGGCATGATCACCTGGTTCTTGACCTGAAGTGGTTGTTACAACAACATGTGCTACAAATATGAAAGTTACAAGCTCTTCTTAAAAAAAACCACCCAAACTCATTTAATATTAATATTTCAAGCGCTCTCAAATCTAGGAATACCTCAAAATGAATAAACATCACATTTTGACCAAGAACTGAATATAGTAAATCTCAGTCTTTGGACCAAGCTTGTTTGCTTTGAGACACTAAGAAGAAAAATGGTTTGTTGGAAACTAACAGAAAACATACTGACTCTTACCATCTACTGCTGTTAAATATGTCCAGACACTGTGGTGTACAGTTGTATTTGTTGGTTCTTGATCTTACTCTGTGCTAGACATTGGAACAGTGGCCCAACTTGCCTCCATTGTCAGAAGAGGCCCCGTTGCACCCAACAGAAGAAAGCAGAATGCTTACTGCTCCCCTACGCAGGGCAGAATCTCTCCTGGATTCTGTTGCTCATGTTCAAGAATACATACATTTTGGAAAATTGTTAATCACCTAACATAAGCAGATCAAAGTTTTATAAATAAAGAATTACAATATAGTTACAATTACATATTTCAGAAGAAAAAGAGGTGCTTTTTGTTCCTAATATATTTTCATTTTTTTTAGTGTTACTACAAATAAACAGACATACCCTGTTCTTACCCGCGTCACCTTTTGTTATTGACTTTGACACAAGCTTCTGTTATTAAAACAAACATTGCCACTCTCACTGTCTCCTACCCATTGTAATACTGGAAGGAGTTTTTAACTCACTAATATTCAAAATCCCTGAAAGACCACAGTACTATGGCAGTAAAGTGCATTTAATAACCGCAAAAAAAAAAAAAGTACTCAAGATACTGTAGTTTCATCTTCACTGTAATTGTTAGTTCTTTGGTGAAGATGGCAATCAACAATTACTACTGTAAATCAGGAGATCTGTGCAAGTGCCTGTGAGTTCTGAAAAGTAGGCAGTTCCAGAAAGGACGTCCACACTGACCAGCGCAAACAGCAAGATTTAGAAATTCATGAAAATATTATTCTTTGAAGTTTGTATTTCGAAACTCCTTCATCACGAAAAAAATAAAAAGGGAAAGAAAGAAAATATATTTTTAAAAAAGAGCAAAAAAGGGGGGAGGGAAAAAGAAAAAATGCTTCTCCTTGTGATTTCTTATACTATTTTCTTATCCACATCTAACCAGGTATTTGGATTCCTGTGCATACAATTGTCTGTATCTACAATACATACAAATTATGTTTTGTAGCATCCTTGCCAAGAATGAAGTTTGTTTTTCATACATTTTATTTTCAAGATGACTATCTGGTTTTCATTACTGATATTTTTCATGTATTCATTGGGCTTAAAGGACCAGGGGGACTATTAGGTCATCTCATCTCGCCTTGTGTTTGTATCACAAGCCATTAAATGCCTTTCCATTATATGATTTTGAGTCCAACTGTCTATACTTGATTATACCATGAGCTGTATTTGGCCCACCTGCTTTCCAGAAAGGCATCTGACTCTTGAGTACATGGACAATTTGCTATTTTTCTTGGAAGCTTTTACTACTGATAATTGTGACCCTCATTCTAAAAAAATACATACTTCAGTTTGGTTATGAATTTTCTGGTGTGTTACCAAGGAAATCTTCCTACGCTTCTCTCTGACGTATCACAGAGCTTCTACTTAACCAGTATTTTCTGTATATAAATATACTTACAGACTATAATTAGACTTTTCATTAAACAAAAGAAATTGAGCTCTTCAGGTCTTCCATTTTAAGGCATTCCTTCCAGCCTTGAGATTTCTCTGCAGCCTGCCCACTTATCAATGTATTCAGTGTTCCAGTGTTAGTCTTCTTGCTGTTGGAAATACGCTGTGCTGTATACTCTGCTGCAATCTAACCACAACTGCATTTTTAGAGGACTGCTTGTCTAGTTACTTTACGTATAACCAACACATAATTAACTCCCAGAACTAGCCAATACTTGTAATACCGTTCGTGGGACTTCCTGATCATCTGAGTAAAACTTCTTTTTCCCAGACAGAGATATAAAGACAAGATGCAGAGGTTTAATTATACCCAAACTTTATTAACTTAGGTCAACTGGGAAATACTGGGGAATAAACTCATGTAATGTAGATCACTACTCTTTCATCTGTCATTTTTTTGTGTTTGAGAACGGCCACAAAATGCCATAATCCCCTCTGAAGCTATTCTCACTCACTGCTAGCACTCACCGTTCTTCCCCTCAAACAACTGAGTACTGCTTTCTTAAAAATTAGGTCCTGCAACTCCCTTGTCTTCTTACCTTTAATCCATACCTAACTCAAATGCATTAAAGAACTGTATCCCAAAGAAAACAACAAATGCAATTATCTGCTGAACTGTTTGAACTGCCCTCATTGATCAACTAAACTGGCCCTTGAGCTGCTCCCGGAAAGATTTAAAAAAATGCAAACAATCTACCAAGGAGAAAAACAATCCTTACCAATTAATTTCCAAAAGCACAGGTTTCAAATGCCCAAATCCTACACCAAAGACTAGGCTATAGGGGGGCGAGGGTGGCGACACTGTAAATTCAAATGTCAAAATTTGCCTGAAGTCAAAGGGACAGAACTCAATGGAACTTCTGTATTCTTCCCCAGTGAGCATTTAGGTGATACACAAAATTATACTTTCTCATATAATTAATTTGCTAGATTCAGTGCTTCAGGGAGCAATGCAGAACAAATATAAATTAGTTTAAAAAAAAAAAAAAAAAAAAAGTCAACTAGACCACCAGTTCATCAGTGGCCCCTAAACATGACTTTCTAAATTATTTCTCCAGCTCACAAAGCAGTTAAACTTCTGGTTGCCAAACCTGGGAGGTTATCTGAAGGGAAGGATGATGATTTACATGCCCTCTTTTCTTTTCATTTTACACTAGGCTCACGCTATTGTTCACAGAGGCAAGATATTGAGCTAGATCAGCTTCTGGACCTCTTTTACAACTTCATATTCAAAGACTCAGCGTCTTCCCGCATATACAAGCTGGAGTCAAGCCAGTCAAGAGCACACCATTACAACAATCTTGCAGCTACTGTTACATGCAAATGATTTCTTTACTTAGATACATCTTTTTATTTACACTAGTGAAGAAACACAAATAAATGGCTACCAGCTACCTCGTTTAATACTTGCATATACTTAGGGAGCAGATAACTATTTCCCAGCAGCTCCTTTATCTAAGTGACAATGTTGACTGTGATCAGCATTTTTATCAAACATAGGATCCCTGGCCATTTCCTGATGCACTGCATATTGGATGAAATTCCACGGTCCTCTTACCTCAATGTTTTCTAAAATATATTTAATATAATATATACATACTAAAACCACTGAGCTTTTTTGTGCAAAACCGCTTTTTTAAAATAGTTTTCAGTCCTTACAAGCTTTCTTTAAAAAGACCCTATTTAGCAGAAATCACATAATGAAATTTACCAGGTCACAGTATGTTACAAAAATTTTTTTAAAGCTCAATTTTCTATTTTAGGGAAACTGAGAATTCAATAAAGGGCTGGAATAAAAGCAGACAATAGTCCTATGCATGTAAATTATATTAATAGTATTTGTACATATGGTTTATTATTAAATTTTTTAAGAGCTCACTCATTCCTTTGAGATAAGAACAGTCAGCAAAAACTGATCTAAAGGTGGTCTAAGAACTGGAATGTCTGAATATGTCGATATAAATAATATTTAATGGTGGAAAACACAGAAGATTCCCAAAGTCCACAGTTCAAAAACGGATCATAAACTAAACTTAAGCACAAAAAATGAAGAATAAATCTGTTTAGCAATGTTTTAGCAATATATTAGTGACAGGATAATCCTCAGGTCACCTAAAAACTTGGAGGAATTTGAATTTAAAGGAAAAATCTCCATGCCTTCATATTACTAACAGCAGTATCAAATGCTCTTACAACCATCCATAGCAGATTCCAAAACAATGCACTGCTGAACTGTGAACTTCCAAACTAATTAAGAACACATACACTTTTACATATGGTTTAATCAATTGTTCAGCACAAGTGAACATGTCACACACCGTGTATTTGAGGTATTACTGTGGCACAATACTACTGGGAAGGCAAACTGCAGAAAGCTGAGCTGTGTTGCACATTTCCAAGAGGTCAGGGAGAAAGAAAGGTGCATGTCCCTGGCAATCATGAGGAGAAATCAAGCTGCTTGCAGGTGGTGAGGAGGCTATGGCACTGTAGTTGCCTTACTTAGAAAATAACCCTGCCAGCCAAAAGCAACCATTTGCATATACTATCCATGACATACTCTGTAAAGTGAAAAAAATCCTGGATTTCAAGAAACAGGATTTAATGAGAAGCTACATGCACTTGAGTCAGAGCAGGAGACGAAAACATTCTCAGTTTGCCTTCCTTTCACAGACCACGCTCCTCTGCCACCACAAGGCACTGTCACAGAAACGAGCAGCCATTACACCCAACACCAGATCTTATAAGACAATCAGAACTAAAACCGTAATCCTTTTGGCTTGTATTAACAGCACTTGTATTAACTCAAGCTAAAAGCTGACACAAACTTGCATTTTCTGCAGATTAGACACTGTCAGGGCACACAAAATATACAGTATTGTGTATCACGTGTGAGCACCACGTCCAACAAAAAGAGCAGCAGCAGGCTAGAAAGATGTACTTGAGAGAGGATGAAGAGTTTTTTATTCTGTACTGTTTTGTAGAACTATTACAATTAGATTACATCAATCCTGAATATAGTCAGCTAAGAGCCCACCAATGTATAATTTTTTCACAAATGCTTCGCTCCTATCTAAGGTGAATTTCTTCATTTTCTCACCTATCTCTATAAGATCTCCTGATTTGTCAGCCATCATCTTCAATACCATCAACAGATTACTACTGTCACAAAGTTTTATCAGCTCCCTTTCCATCTTCTTTTTCAAATTATCATATATGCTGAACAATATAAAGTACAAAAAAAACCTTTGGAATGCCAGTGACCACCCCACTTTGGAAACTAACCTTGTGTTTCTGATACTGGGACAGTTTCAAGTGGTTGGCTGGATATGATATGTAAATTATTTTTTCTTAATCTTATTAAACTATTCAATTCAAGCTTTTAGGATCATATCACCTTCTCCTAGTGATCTTTTTCTATTGATTTCCTTCATTTGATCCACACTTTTATCTGCTGATATTTGACTTTGAGACAGATCATCTGATGTGTTGATCAAAGTAAGACCACAGCCTGAGAACCACCTTAAACTCCTCCTTAAACAAAGATTATCATTAACATTATTTCACCATGCTCTCATTTTCTCTGAGCACTATTTTTATACCTGGATTGTCCTTTGACCCCAACAGGCTTCCTGCTCCTAGGAGTTTGATCAACTCAGTTTTAGAAAGCTCCAGTTAGGTGAGATAAATCCCATCCTCATTTCCAGTACGAGTGCAATTTTCAACTTAGCCACCATCATGCTTGTTAAGAAACCTGAACTACACAGACGTGTGCTGTAGCAGCTCATAATCTGCTGGAGTTCAAATGTATGAATATAAAAAGAAACAGAGACTGTATCAAGAGAATAACATTCACTTTACATTAGGAAGACAGAAAACACACATTTAAAATGTCTATGGCCCAAGACATGTGTGTGAAATTACTTTATTTTGATTGCTAGTACATTTTATGACCAGACATGTGCCCCGTGGTTTCTTGTGATCATTTAAAAGGTCATGAACCTCCCTCAGTTCATTTCCAATTAGAAGATGACATATGTTCAGAGCACCTAAAATTGAAACAAGAGCAGGATGGACAATAACATCAGATACAAAGTAAGAATAGCATTTTGAACATTCATTGTTAATTCTGACTTATTGTTTTTCTTGTCTTTGAGAATTTCTGCATTGCAAACAATACTCCTCCTTGAGGCAGGGGAAGATAAAGATTATTAGGCTCATTACCAAAATGATTCTTATTGATCCTGCAAACTTGGCTTTTGTTCTAATACCTAAATAATTACATAAATAAAATTGCTTGAAAAGAATTAAGTGATCCTAGAAACTGCTATAGCATCTGACGTGCAAAGAGTATGCTTCTTGTGACTTCAAAAAATAAGCCTCTGATGGGAAAAGAAGAGAACCAAGAAGAGAAAGTAAGAATGGTAGCAAGATGCTCATTCATCCACTTATATGTTCTTTAGAGGAGATGGTTTGACACTAACGACACGGGAAATAAGACAAAGGTACAAAAGGATAGTTATGTCAATGTAATAGAGCAATGGAAATTCCCAGAATATTTAAAATTTTCTATCTAGACTAAGGGTAGCATTTCAGAAAGTATGTTTTGATACACCATCTCAGAGATGTATTTGGGTGATGTTTCAGTCTCAGCAGGTTTCTGTAAGAGTTGTGGAGGAACGGGCAGCTAAAGATGCATGGAAATCACATGCTTATGTGATCACAGCCTTATGAAGAAAGGCTGAGAGAGCTGGGACTCTTTAGCCTGGAGAAGAGAAGGCTGAGGGGAGACCTTATCAATGCTGACAAGTATCTAAAGGGTGGGTTGAAGGAGGATGGAGCCGGACTCTTTTCAGTGGCTCCCAGTCACAGGACAAGGGACAATGGGCACAAGCTGGAACATGGGAAGTTCCCCTCAAATGGGAGGAAGAACTTCTTTGGGGTGAGGGTGGCAGAGCCCTGGAAGAGGCTGCCCAGGGAGGGTGTGGAGTCCTCTTCTCTGGAGATCTTCAAGCCCTGCCTGGATGCAGTCCTGAGTGATGTGCTCTGGGCAACCCTGCTTTGGCAGGGGAGTTGGACGAGATGATCTCTATAGGTCTCTTCCAACTCTGACAATTACATGATTCTGTAATTATGTGATTCTGTGATTCCATTTATTCTAAAAAAAAGTCCTGGGATAGATGCTGTGTGAAGCTCAAGCCAACACATCAGCACAAAGATCTGTCTCTGACAGTGAACCAAGTGGGTATCAAGCGGAGATTGAGACTAAAATCCCAAAGAGCTAGAATAGCTTCAGTCATAACATTTTAGTGACTCTAAGGATCGTGTCCAAGCCGGGCTTGACCATCCAATAACTACTTCATTTCAATACAGGAGTCTTCCCCGTGGCTGTGTTCCTGCTTCTCACCAGAGCTGCTGGAAGCTGGCTGGGGAGGCCACTGTCCATGGTCCTGAAGCAGCCAAGCCCGGGCTGGTGGGCAGGAGGGAGGACTCGCTCCGGGCGGGCCCCTGACCGCGGTGCTGCAAAAACAAGCTTTGGGACCTGGAAAACTGCGGCAGCTCGGTCACAGACCGTGGGGACCCACGGGACCATTTGCAGCTTTGTCTCCTGATTTTGCGGCAAATTTGCAAAAGGAAACGATATAGCAGATTGACTCAGCTGTCAGAAAGGATAATTGACCGATTTTATCATTCACAGAAGTCCCCGACGGGATCTGTCTGAGGGCTACTGGCATTTGAGACTCACAAAATCACTTTCCTCCATTTAGAAACATGAAAAACGTTAACTTCTCAAACCAAAACTTTTCATGGGAATACAACAGACTGCTCAGCACTTTAGTTGGTACGATTCTAATTCTACAATAGATGTTCTAGTCCAAACAAAGGCCATAATAGTCCTAAAATTATAGCACTGTCCTGGGATGCGAACAAGAGAACTTCAGACTCTTGGACCCTCTTCTTCAAGGAGGGACTTGACTTTTGAGTTCTTTTATCACAAGCAAGGACCCTAATCACAGTTACAATTCCCTCCCCCCCCCCCCCCTTTTTTGCTTTTTCTCTTTTTTTTCTNTATAGCAGATTGACTCAGCTGTCAGAAAGGATAATTGACCGATTTTATCATTCACAGAAGTCCCCGACGGGATCTGTCTGAGGGCTACTGGCATTTGAGACTCACAAAATCACTTTCCTCCATTTAGAAACATGAAAAACGTTAACTTCTCAAACCAAAACTTTTCATGGGAATACAACAGACTGCTCAGCACTTTAGTTGGTACGATTCTAATTCTACAATAGATGTTCTAGTCCAAACAAAGGCCATAATAGTCCTAAAATTATAGCACTGGCCTGGGATGCGAACAAGAGAACTTCAAACTCTTGGACCCTCTTCTTCAAGGAGGGACTTGACTTTTGAGTTCTTATTTTACAAGCAAGGACCCTAATCACAGTTACAATTCCCTCCCCTCCCAACCCCTTTTTTGCTGTCTCTCTTTATATTCAAAAAGGACAGATTGGGACGAAAGCCTCTTTGCTCTCTCAGCTAGATTTTGCTCTTTTACGTTTCCTCAAAAGTATCTGCATACGCATCCCTAAAAAATAAGGTTCTGCTCAGGATATTGCCTCCTCTTTGAAGGACTTAACAGCTTCCCTTCTCCTAAAAGCTTCTTTTAATGATTATGTCAAATGTCTAGATCTGTCGATCCCTTTGCACAAACGGGTCTAGAAATCAGATGTACATCTACAGCCAGATGATAAATCAGTTTCTGTAATTAATTTCTCTCAACTGTTTCCTATTCTACATACAATTTTAGGGAGAATGGAGTGTCCCTCTCCTCAATGAAGCAAGCTGCATTTCACAAGGAAAGCATGATAACTTGTTATCTGATAATGAAGAGAATCTGATAAATGTACTTTATACTAAAAATATCAAAATCCATAACAGACTAAGAAATGAATAATGAAAAACATGTCTTCTTTTCAGATATCACCGCTTCAGGCTGACTGGGATGGGGGCTAGTCTTGATATATCCACCACTGTTTCTAGAATCCAAAATTCTAGAAAATATACCGGATCTTCTCTTAACTGCCAGGGATTCTGATAGAAAGCTTGAAATATTTTATTTACTGCACTGTCCTGTTTTAAGCAGGGATTGACATGAACTGCCCAGAAAGAAAAAATATTGGTACCTTCCTTCCGAGCTTACTCTGTCTGGCTTTGGAATGCTTTTTAATTAAGCGGTGTCTTTTGTCTCAGGTACAGATGACAAATTTACTGCCTGATATACCAGTGACAAGGCAACCAGGGCAGATGTTGAGCCCAGCAGCGTGAAGCATCACTAAATTCTAGACGTAATTGCCTATCAAAATAAGTCATCACCACTGCACCCACGATTGTTGGTTCTCACACTGTTCCTCTCACATTCTTTCAGCGGCCAATTTTGGAACGTGTTTTATGCTTAGAAGGACACTGAGTCCTCCTGGTGGGTTTATCACTTTTAACTGGTAGTAACCTGCATTGATTGTGTGCTGGAGCATGAGCTGAATAAAGCATAATTTTCCATCTCCTACATGAAAAGCACTCATTCAGAGAATGCCTGCACAAATTTTAATGCCTCTCTAGACAAAAAAGAATTCTTTTTAAAATTTGCAGAAGTATAATAGGTGCACATCAAAACATTTGCTACTTTCCATCTCTTTGCCAAGGGGTAACAAGAGATAACTAAGCAAATTTCATGCCCATCCCACTCTGTTTCCTCACAGGGGAAAATATATGGCACAAGTTATACATTCAGTGAATTTGTGCTCCTGAAATGGGCACCCTGCAACAGAACTCAGGCTGGAATGCTGAAGAACAGTCAACGTGTCGTTTACATTAGAACAACAAAACTAGTCTAATTTGTCATAGTAAAAAAAAATCTATTACTTCTCTTCTGCCAAAGTGTATTTGGTATCAGTGGCTCCCACATGCCAATTAAAGCTCTCACCTTCAGTGAAGTGAGGTGTATTTGTTGCTTTTGTACCCTCAACTGGAAAAGAAGTCATTACATACATGACAGCCACTATAAAAATGATCATGATTTAACAAATATTGCATGAAAATGATAAAAATGAGAATAAAAGTATTATTATGTACACATGTAGCTATAGTGAAGACGAAAGAAGATTAAAGAATGGCATGATTTTCTTCTAGTAGTGTCGGTTTATGATCTCACAGAAATTTTGTGCCTTATGAAAGAAAAATTATCAACAGCTACTTGCATACAGCAAAATCTTGTATCAAACTTTTGAGAGTATAAAATCATGCGTTGCTATTATAGTATTTTCCATGTATTTTCACTTCTTTTTTTTTTCCTTATCCAATTCCAGAAGCACAACACAATTTATTGCTTCCACTGAATAAGGAAAAAGAAAAAACTGTGCTTTTGAATAGCATAAGTAATGCAGAAAATGGGACACATTCTGGTGGGAAACTGTCTGTTGCATAAATAAAATATATGCAGCTGTAAATATAATATGTAATACTCATTCCAAACCATAGCCACCTCTTCAGAAATAAACACTTGAGTCAAAGCAGGGTAACAGACTGGCAGTGCACTCCTGGCATTTGTCAGGAGCATTCGTCAGGCTGACAGTAATATTAACCACAATCCATTTCAGTTGCTTTGGTTTATCATTGTGTGACTGATGTTCAAAACAACGCCATAAGAAGCTGCTAAAATAAAGTGTTGGTTTAACCTATACACTGCAGTTGTTTAAATCTGTACTAACTGTGGGCTTCTAGCTAATATATTAACAAAACTGTTATTCATATTTGACACTTCATAATTACCTAACCTAATTTCTTTTAAAAATAAAGTATTTTTTTTCATTTTTAATTTTCTTAGGTACCAAAAAAAGCAAAAATATTGACCTGGCATCCTTTCTGCCAGACCAAACCCAAAATTTTCATTTTCTTCACTCAGAGGGAGCACTAAATTGTGATGTGCTTCTGGATGTGGATAAGGAAAAGAAATAAAGTAAAAGACTGTTGAAAATGATAGACTGTTAAAAGCACGTAAAAAGTTAAATGAAATATCTTTAAATATTTTTAAAACCTCTAGTAGTGCAAAAGCACAGACATGCTACAATACATAATAAGGACTTATTTTGAAGCACTACCCCAAGATAACAGTACTACAACAAAAGTATCACAATACACATGACATTCAAACATTTTCACAGTTGACTATTAACAAGGTTTTTCAGATATCTGCCATTAACTTATCATCTGACACAAAGTTTAACACTTAAACTACATAGAGCTGATACTGCTAGAAATGCCTAAGCAGTAACCAAAACTTGAGCTGCTGTATCTGAGACAGGTATGGCATAAAGACTCTCATTGTGGATGTGGGAAGGGCCAGCAGTCATCCAGAATAGTAGTTACATTTTCAGAGATCATGACACACTGTCTGATGAACTACATTTAAGAGAACATAAGGGAAAATGTATTTTAAATATACATATATATAAATATTCACTATTGCCTAACAATAGGGGCGGTTCTCTGCTGATCACCTGTTATAGATTAAATTCTGCCAAGAATATCAAGCTACAGGCTTAAAAAATATTAATGAAACTCCTTCTATGCATAATACAGTATGACTGACATCTAATATTGTAATAATTATTTCCTGTATTAAGGTCATAGTTTTCAAACATAGGATTGAGAAGGTTAAGTATAGATATAGACACTACCTAAGCAATGTCCACTTGCTAATATTCCTAAGTAATGTCCTCTCTCAGCAATAGCAATGGGAAGATTCCCTCAGAACTTAGTAATACTCAAAGACTGCTTTCAGGAGCAGAGAAATCCATACGAGCAGTCACTGTTAATAAAGAAACACACAGTGAGAGAGTGGGTTTGCTATCCTATTTCTTAATGGAGGCAGGATTGGTACCTAACCTAAAATGAGGAAAAATTGCTCTACGCTGCACTGAGTTCTGTTTCAGGGTGGAGGAAGAAAGACTAGGACTATAGTACTGAAATTAAAATACAATTAAAATCAGGAGATGCCTCAGAATTGTAGCAGCTGCAGAATCTTTTTTTTTTGTCTTGAATTATTTTAGCAGTGACATGATATATGCAGAAGTGTCCTTTAACAACAGCTAAAGGAAAATGAAGTTGCAAGAATCATGTCATAATCAAGGAAGTTATTAACGACTAATACATTTAATTTATGTACTAATTCAAGCTATGCAGAGATAATGTTACTCTTAAGTTTTCCATTTTCACTAAAGTGTCATTAACAAGTGTAGTCTAGGTTGGTGATTGGTATTTTTAGTTGTAAACTACCTTCAGATATTTTTCGGCCTGGGGAATATTAATAAAGAATTTATTAAATTCCACAACAAAAAATTATTTTAAAGTATTATTTGCCTTTGAAAGATTTGTTAAAATATAAAATATGTGTAGGTTTACTGATCAACATGGATTTATGTCAGTCAGATATTCTGAAAAAGCACAGACTTCATGTTACAATGTTACCTCAATATTACACTGCTTTGGACTTAAAAACATTATTTTTATTTGTACATACACATACACAAAAGGTACGGTATAGTCTTCAAATACGTGTACATATATGTGTATATACACACATACATATCCACAGATATACTTGCATATATATTTGATGACTATACAGTACCTTTTTAAGGTTAAAATACTAAATCTGTAGCAAAAAAAAATTACTTTTCTGGAGATTTTCACAGACCTATGTTTAGCTTAATCAATTGCAAACTGAAAACAAGAACTTTCAAAAAACACCTGACTTTGAGGATTATTTTTTTCTATCAAACTATCAATTTGTATGGAAGATGTTTGTAAAAAACAAGCTATAATTAAAATCTGTTCTTTAGTTTTCCACAAATTAACTATATTGCTCCATGTGTCAATCATTTCCCATACTTGCTAGACTCTTTTTGATGATCAGCGCACCTAGTCTTTGTAGAGAAAATGAGAGATGCTTTTTGTCTGTAAAATGAAATATTATCCATGATTTTCTTGGAAAAGACTGAAAGAGAATAATTGCATTCTATAAAGCTTTAAACAGGCTGTATAACATTGCCTCTCCATATGTTTGTTTGGGAAAGAGTCTTAGAAAAACAAGGCTACTCTGACCAAAAGGAGTTGTTTGGAAAAATTGTTAAAAAATGACAATATTTGTCTGACAAATGACAACTGTATTACTTGAGTGTACCTGAAGGGGATACACAGAGGAAATGAAAAAATAAAGTTTCTACTTATGGGAATAAAGGCAATGATTTATAAGTACTTAAATAATAATAGTATCACAGGCTTTGCTACTAAAAACCCACAATTCTCATGAGAAAAAATGAAAATTATTTGGCTAATTTTTTGCCTTTAGCAGCCTCAGCATTCCTCCCTTCATTAAAATTTGACATTCCTACCTTCATTTAAAAATTGACTTCATTAAATGTAACACATACGCTCCAACTCAGAGCACCCTCCATTAACAATTATTAAATTAATACGATCAGAAGCAATAATAATACATCAGTAACGTATTTTTCCACAATCTGATCCCTACTATCAGTATCCACACATAGAAATGAAACGCTGTTAATGCTTGTACATTTAACATTAATGTCTCAAATGCAGCAGAAAACATTAACAAGACTGAAAGCTACTGTGATAAATACTGGAGAGAAGAAAAAAAGGTGTATCTGATGACAAATACCTTTGACAAATCCCTGAAGTTGCTGGGAAGTGTAAGGTCCAACTCCTCTGATTCATAGTTGGTGATAACCCAAGGGAAGACAGGGTACTGATTTAAATCATTGTACGTTCGACCTGACAAACAACCAAAAAAACTCAGTGTGAGTTAAAAGAGTCATATTTAACTAATATACCAACCTCTAAAGATACAACAATATAACTTTATGAGAAGAACTGTAAATTACTTCAGATCTTATATCATTACAATATTGTACTCTGCTTTATTGAAAAGGAAAATGAAAAAGTTCACAAATTGCTGGCATTTAGTTTAAAACATTGTAGCCCATTTCACTTTAATTGTAAACTCTTTTGCAATAAAGGTAACAGTGAAATCCATTCCTTTTCTACGCATTTCTCCTTTCCTTATTTATGTCATCTTGTCTCCTGTTTAAGTTGAAACACTTCAAAAAATGGAGAGGCAATTACTTTTGTTGAGGCTAAAAATTAAAGCAATATTTTTACAAACTCTACTAAATTAAATATGTGAAAGCAGAATGAAGTAGCTCAGGATTTTAGATTGAGAAATTATGCAAGGAAAAACCATTTCATCTAGAGAATTCACTCTGATGGGAATTCTTCCTTGACCATTGACCATCTAGGGATACGCCAACATCTACCAGAGCAGAAAATCTGTCCTGGTTTCAGGTTCACACTTGCAACTTCATGCATCTGTAAGATGGAAATAATATCCTTCCTCCAGTAAAAACAAAACACTCAATTAGAATAATCACATACCATACATACACATACACCACATACCCTGATTTATAATTTTAAAATGCATAATTTTTAGACAGATCTTGTCTCTTTTTATGATATGTTGCAGAAGCTCACTCACCTCCAATCAGTATGTTCTCAAATTTTATCTAGACTGGTATTAAACGTCTCAAAGGACAGGTTTTTACTTCTTTCCTAGAAATACTATTTCACAACCCAATCTGTCAAGTTGTCAGAAAATATTTTCTAAAACTCCACCTAAGTTTTTTTTTTTCCCAGTTTTCTTATACCATTCTGTGTCTTTTTAATCCTGGTTTGCAGAACTTTTAACTGGTACAGCCAGGTCCTTTCTTTCCCTAATCAGTTGGTTATGTTGCACATTACCTCTTCTTCAGAATCCAGGCTACTTACACGATGCTGTGATATCTACCTTTATTTGTTTCTAATTGACAGCCATCATAACCATCTTTTCACTCCCCATCATCTTTTCACTCCCCATCACAGGCAACTAAAATTTCCCTTTTTACATAAAGTTACCTTGTTGTTCCTTTTAACCTCAAATACCAACTAGGTAAGAATTTGTTTTATTATTTCAATAATATATTGAAGCTGAAAAGGATTATTCACTAGAGCCACAGAAAACAGTGTCACAATCTTGCCTCATTCCACTTCGGCAGTAAGGAGGCGAGCAGATCTACCCTGACTTTTATAAAATCTGCCAGCAGCCTGGCATCTCTGACTTCATGACTGATTACAGAAACTGGCAAAACTGACCATTTGTATAAAATGTAATTAGTGCGAGCAGAGGCACTTGTTATATCAACCCTGTTAGCAAGAGTCAGGTCTGAAAGGGAATTAATGGACTTCTCAACACTGTCAATGCCACAGAAGAGCTGGGAATTGAGAAATTTTCTAAGTTTCTCTAAGAACAAAATAGGTTGGAGAATAAAAGAGAGATCACGAGACCTAACAATTAGCCTCCATTTACTAAACTGAGGTCAAGTTGGTCATAAGTTCATGAGGTAAGATGGGTTAAATGACATACAGCTTAGCATTTACAGAATGGGGAGTCAGGACAACCATACAGGGGTATCAGGATTTGGGAATGGATGGTGTCCTGGCACAGCAGCGCTGGTGATTCTGGCGCTACGCTCTTTTCCGAGACCAGCAGTAGCTCTTGTAACAGTAGCAGTTGTTGGCTCCAGGAATATCCTGCTCCCTAGCTGAGATTTCCCAGAGAGTTCCAGCCCTACACAGAGCTTGTTGCATTGGCAGTATTTAGAGAGGATAGTATTTATGAATATTAAAACTTAAAATACTAAGGGATAAAGAAGTTACTATTTCTGAGACTCTCCTAAATAGCAGACAGTCTGTGCAGATCCTGTCCTCCCACAACAGGCAAGATATTCTTACCTTAGAGATATATTTTAAGTGCAGTTCAGTACAGCATTATTAATTGCATGCCTCTCTACTACATAAGCATAAAAATTATTACGAATAAAATACATTTAGGAGGACTTTGTGTAGTTTTTCTTCAGGACAAAACTGCACATAGAAAAAGTTATTTATTAATATGGCAAAATCTAGTAGTGCCCCGTGTCTGTTGAGACTGTACCACCATTAACTCCTTTTCTGAATCATTATAGTAATTTGTGTTACCTGCTATAGTGTTTAGAAACATCAGATATTCAAAGTTGGAAATTTCCCGGTGTTGCCAACGCTGGGTCATATTGGAAGCTTTGAAAATCTGTCGTGGACTAGCCAAAGAAATGCGTCTGAAAAAAAAAAAAGTCAGAAAAAACAATGAGAAAAACCTAGTGGGTCTTCCTTTCTGCCAATCTGCATTTTAGTGGCAGTTGTACATGTCCTTTTTACTAGTTCTACATTAGACTTCTGGGGAGATCGAATTGCTATTTTGGATACTTGAAGTTCATTTTTAAAGTTTTATAATCCAATAAGAACAAAAGACTTAAAACATCTGACAGCTGGATATATCAAGATTTGAAAGTTTTCAAACAGAAACCCTTACAGCTGTGCAAATTCAGCTGCTTCATGGAGGTTGGATGTTTTACAGAAATATGTTACTAGTGATTTAGAGAGACGGCAGATCCCTAAATAAGAAAATTACACAACTTTTAGAATTTCACATAAACACAAAGTCATGTTTTAGGAGAGGTTTTTAAATCCCTCGAGAAAAAAGGAAAACAATAAGATGATAGAACTTCATTATGAAGTCCATCCTCTTGAGATTTAAATTCTGGGCAGTGTTGGGGAGACAGTCATAAATAACTCAATTAAACTTTTAGAATTTGATGCCAGATTTCCTAATGTTTGAGAAAGAAGACTATAGAGTCATTCCTAGGAATGATAAATCAAGCAGAGAAGAGCTTATGATAAAATTCCCAAGACTGTTTTGTTCATAATAAAAACATCTGTAAATACCAGAACCACATCATTTAGGGAAAAAAAAATTAGACATAGTTTTAATTCACAAATCTTTACAGGTATTGGTAAACAATTAAAGAAAACAGTTGCAGTAACTGAATATTTTAAAATTTTAATAAACTGCATTATACTGTAAAGAGATTTATCAGTATAAATGGATGTGAAATTTTGAACAAACGTATCTATGCTTTCATGTATATTTTAAAAATTTCACACAAAATTTTCTTCTGTAAGTAGAAATCCTTATGTTCTTACAGAGTGGCTATTATTGCAATTCAAGAGAGTTTTTTCTGGACTTGACCAAAAAAAAAGTAAACTACAAAATACAATATAAAACATCCCCAACTATTTTAATGCCATTTCTGTGCACAGAAATCTTTAAAAAATAAAAATTTAAACAACAAACAAGATCCTCCTTAAGGGTTGCTGTTTCTTCTACAAATTTAGAAAATAATCTACTTAAAAAGAGTTTATAATTCATTAACATAAAAGAGGCAACCAACCCAACTAAAAATGGGTTATACCTCAAAAACTTATATTTCCATCAGCCTCAGTGAACCTTTAACTCTCTTTCATCCAGAGCATACCCGGTAATCAAGCCCTATTCTTCTGCTAAAGAAGATGTAGCAAACTGAATCATATTCTTCAGTTTTAGGATCCAAACACACAGCCTGACATTGTAATGCTAATTTCTCACTATGTAAAATTTGAACCATGTCCTCTACAGCTAAAAGACAAGCACACCATACCTATCTTTCGCATGCTTATATTGTTCTACACATCACTACAATATCCTTCTGATGAGGAACTATCATTTTCATCTACGTTTAAATACTACAGAGGATTCAAGGATGTTACAGTCAAGCTAATATAATTGAACACTGCCATAAAAGCTAATCAGTCCTACAACCAGACTTAAATCAGTCTTAAATTTTACTGAGTTGGCAGGCATAAAGAAACTATTTTCCTTAAGCAGGGTAAGTGATTGAGTCTCACTGCCAAAAAGAAGCTCTCTTCCCTATAATAGACATAAAATCACGAAAAAATCTCAAATCCACAAGTTTTTATTATACACACACATTTTAAATAGCATGCAGAAGTGATAAACTGAGGATGTGCATGTTTTGTAAACCAGTAGGTGGAAATGCTTCAAATCATGTAGCTGTTTTGATGAAAAAAAAAGAACTCTTAGAACTGACAGTTGAAATTAACTCAAATTGTAAAATACCTGGTCTGGGGCAGTCCAAAGATAGTACCAATACCGACTCGAGGTAGACAATTCACCACTTTCTTTACTGTTGCTTGGTCAGGAAAGTTGAACATAACGCCCACTGTGAACACAAGAGTTGAAATATGACATGAATTTACACCTTTAATTTTAGGCTTTCTGGCCCAATAAAATTTAACCATAAGCCTAGGTGTTGAACAGGCAGAAGATTAGACAGGTTTCCTTCAGGTTACTACAGATACTTTTTTTTATAATTTCCAGAACTGCTTTTATTTACCACTAACAGGAATTTCAACAGAAGTTGTCACTGTTACAAATCTTACAAAGTCTACATTTATATTCCTTTCTGAATAGAAGTTAAACATATATGCACAGATTGACTGTCTAGAACTGACTAAAAAAATGTTTATATACTAATTGGATCATACATTTACTAGTTTACTTTCTAGATCGTTTCAAGAAATATTCTTCAAAATGTTATCTTCATATTTTGTTTGAAACATTCAATGGCCCTTATGAAATAGCAACCTAAAAAACTAAATAACAATCTAATTATGGTTGTTACCAGTGGACATCTATGACTTCTCAGAGTACACCTACAAGCTCCAAAACAGGAAAGCGTTCATGCACATGACTCTGTTGGACAATATGCACTCCAGCTATGCCCAACAATGCTCTGCAAGATATACATACCAGCCACATTCAAGATTAGAGACCATTTTAAGCTCAGACAAAACCTTTTTGACTAGCATACTAACTGCATAAAGCATTTTATCCTATGAAACATTTACTGATTTCAGGACAACAACGTTTCATACCATTACCATAACGTTTTACATTTTATAAGTGTCATTTTAAGACCCACTTCATTTGGTGTTTTTGTACACAGTTTTCAAAATTTGTTTTTCAAAATGTTATTATCAGTATAGAAACACTAAAAGTACCTGAAGAATCTTAGTTTAAACTGCAAAGGCACCATATAACCTGGCTTAAAATAAAATTTAGGGGGGGGAGTGGGAAGCAGAAGAAAGTTCTCCAAGTCTCAACACATTATATTTTGAGTGACTTGTCAGAGTACATATGTGTGTCTGAAAAAGGAACTGAATAAAGGGGAGGGTGAAAAAAAGGTTCACAGACAAGGTAAATTTACATTTGTCTCTTAGAGTTGCACTAGGGTCTAACTGAAAGAAATTATTACTAGAAACAAAGCATAAAGGTATACCAGCCACTGGTCTAATCTGGTAGTGAAGTTCTTTCATTATGTGTATAACTAACAACTATTTACCCTCCAAAGGGGCGAAAAAAAAACCCTTCATGCATAACAGATCAGAGGTAGGTATGCCTTAAGCAACAGTTTCCAGGGAATGCCAAATATACATGTGGATATAAATGAAAGTGAGGCATTGCTAACTCCCAGTTATCATTAAAAAAAAAAAGGAGAAACTAAATTACAAAATTATAACAATTTTAAATATTGAGATACTTAATCCGAGCCCTTCTGCCACCTACACAAATCTACACCAAAAAAGACATGACTAAACAGCCAAATGGAATGCACACGTCCCCAGATCAATACTTGCCATTCCTCTAAACTCACAGTACCTCTGTTTGCCATGAATATCTCCAGTGCTGTATTTTGCAAAAGATAACGTCTGGAAAAGATAGATCGAATCTCTGAAAAGAGCCATTTTCCATGCAGTCCTTCTGTATATGCCAGAATCTAGTAAAAAGAGACAGAGAGAGAATGTTTTAAATATGTTGTCAGTGCAGTTAATATCTTGTAGAAGAGAAACTGTGTGACCCGCAAACATAGGCTCTACTGTTATATGCAAAACCTGCAGAAAAATAAAAACATGCTAAAACTTCAAATCATGCTATGAACCTAAAATTGATTTTTTGAAGTCCTAAATTCAACTACTCATGCCAACGATTTTAAAAATTTGCTTGTATTTTTCTCCTTTAAAGACAACAACCTATTTTCCGTAACCAAGGGAATTTCAGGAACATTATGAAATGTTTGGCACTTCAGCAAACACAAAAACATATTCTGAAATGTATTACTAGTGCCATTAGATGTATCTGCACTCATTTTAGCTCTGTAATAACAGGCCTGTAACAAATAAGCAAGAAAAAAATGTCTTTAAAGAAAAAAATGTTCCTTATGTTTATTGTTAAGGCAACATTCATTAATTCTGGAACTATAAAGGTTGGCTGTATAAGAGGTTAAGTATCATTTTGTCAGCTAAGGTTAAACACAAACCTGCAAATGAACTCAGTATAATCTCTCTATGGAGTAAGCGGTTGTCAAAGTAACTTGTTACAATTCCTGTCATCCCATCTGACAGACACAGATGCTTAGTCTGCCTTCACCATTCAAACTAATCCCATTTTCAGTCCTCAGCCACTTTGTTTCTTTGTTGCTGCACTTCTTCCTTTTCATTTCCAAGCTTAATTATGTAAGTGTTAAGGGATGGCGAGATTGGAAACTTCTCTACCTCAGATTAACAAACCATAAATGAAGGAAAATCAGACTTGTCGATTTTTGCAAACACAAAAACATTTAACAGAAATCCATCATAGAAGATTCAGATATAATCCTAGTGAACTTCACTCCTACTACAATTTCACTTGAACAGTATATTGTGTATAAAAAAGTGAAAATCAAGGGTTTAACGTAACAAAGACTGTTAATGAACCCAATCATTTGCTTATAGATTTTTAACAAAGGAGGATTTTGCCTCACGTGTAGCATATATCCACAACTAGCCTGCATTTTTGTAGCACAGAGAGCACAAGCACCATTATAAAAGCACGACATGATACAACATGAAAGACTGTACCACCTTTGTGAATTAAAAGCAAGACCAGCAAACCAAAAACAGATAATAGAGAAAAATCAGAACATACAAAGCCAACCATCTCCCACACCTTCTTGCTTTTTACTTCATCCCTCATCTTCGCCTCAGTACAAGCGCCACAGACAACTTATCTCTCAAAAACCCGACACACACAGGAGGAAAATAAAAGAATAATTATTCCAACACAAAATTCTAGAAATGTGATGAAAAGGCCAGAGATTGTCAGTGGTGGCTAATCATTTCTGGAAGTGGGGAACTAAGAGACTCGGGCCGCGTTGACACTTTCCACACCACATCCATAACCCACCCACACTAATTGGCAGATTTGTATAATTCTACGGTGCTACTCACAACCACTGGGGTTGCCTTTTGTCACACGCATATAAATATCCTTTAAAGAGCACAACACATCAAAAGACATCAAAGGAGACAAAGTTGCAGTGCTTGGGTACAAAAAAATCTCTTAGTACTTTTGTTGGTATTCATCCATCTTACTATCTTTATGGGAGCTTAGAATTTCAACTGATTATATTTTGAGACAGGCCGGAGCGTGATGACCTCCGCTTTTCTGTAGTACCAATCGGAACACAACGGCCTGCTTGTCACTATCAGCGAATTCAAACACTTATTACACGGGTAGTGGGAGTAAAATCAGCAAGTTAAATAATTAAGTATTGCTTTTACCCTGTGGAGGTTTTCCTGGAAACCCTGGGCCGAAAGCTTGGTGCGTGCAACTTCTTCGAAACGGGAAGGAAAAGCCCCCGCTTGAAAATAGCAGAGGTGGTTCCGTTGCACACCTCCTACAACCGTAATAAAGTTATTGAACTCAGCGAAAAGGGATTTACAGCAGAAACTGGAACTGCACGGCAGAAACACTACTGGTCACCACTGTCACAATTCTTTAAACCTCTCATTAACAGGAGTTACCGGGAAGCAGCTGAGGCCTGGCCGAGCAAGGCCTCCATTTCGCGTTGGAACAGCGTCTGCCTGGTCGGCAGCTTCACTTCAAAGTCTCTCGAGTTCAATTAAAACTGGATTAGGTGGAAGCCAGGCCGTCTTTGGGACACTGCTCTCTGAAACTCCAGGCAGGCTGACAGCACCCTAGACGGAGGCCTAGCCCGCCGATGAACCGGTTGCCATGGAAACCGCATCATTACCCCTGCTCCGCGCCCATCACACCACCTATCGCAGATGAAAGGTCCAGGAGACAAACGCGCTTCTTTCATGTGTGTGACTAAGTATTCCTTACGAAAATCCAATCCGACCTTTTATTCCCTCTCAAGTATCTGATTTTATTAATAGAACCTCCCACCTGCAGAAACGGACTCGCGCTTCAAATTAAATTCAGCATTTCCATGCTGGCAAAGGGATTTTTTGAATTTTATTTTTTTTTTGTAATCAGTGTTACCACTTTCTGATACTATCAGAATTACAACTTTGAAAAACTGTTTTTGCATTCGCCTGTTTTCACCCATAAGCCACACAACACGGAATTCTACTTAAGAATTTAAGAACAACTATCTTCTTCACACTATTGTACAATATGTTGCGTTTAAAAAAGACTAGCTTTCTTTCTGTCTTTTGTCACCATCAGCTTTGGAACAACTTGTGGAGCAAAGACCAATGGGGGGGGGGGGATACGATCTAATTTAATCTGCAAAATAGTTGATTCGACACACCAGATTGAAGTTTAATCTACTGCACATTTATTTCAAAAGACCCTGCACCTTACAGGAGAAAAGACAATTTATACAGTTTACCATTTCATTTAAAAATACTTAAAATAAACAAATGAGCCAATTGTAAAGCTTTACGGTTCCAAAAATCTCATTAGGCAAACAGTTCTGTGATTAGACTTTGGCAACACCAGATGAACAGAGTGCACGACAACACTACTAAAAATAAAAAATTACTTTCACCTTTGCATGAAGTCCCTTCTTCACCTCAAGTAATAGAACAGAAGGTCTAAACCTGTAACTAGTCCTCATACTCATGCTGCAGGCCCTTACGCTGCGCAGCTGGAAGAAACTCCCCAAGAAAGTAGTGAGTAAAGAACAGCCAGCTTCCATTTCCTCCTCGAGGAGAATCTGAAATCAGAGTTGCACGAAAACTCAGGTAGCATAGTGCTCATCACGAATTAAGGCCACAGCTAAAGAAGCCCTCTCCTCACAATTCACGGCTGCGTATCAGCTAATTTCCCAACAAGAAGAAGCTCACTTGGAAGCTATTCTGTCATTTTACAGTTTTGAAACCAAACGCCCCAGCCTGCCCTTTTTTCATAACCCTCCCTGAATGCTGAACATAAGCAGTGTCCCTCATAAAAGATTACATGCAATAGTCAAAAGATGCCATCACTTACAGCTGCCTCCTGAATTAGAAAAATAATATTTTACTGAAGAGTAAACGAAGATTTTGCTTTACTTTACGCAAAGCAATCAGCTATCATATATTTTATTTTATTTTAGAGAAAAGTACTATTGATCTTAAAAATGTGAATAGGCTAGAAGTAATTAAGTCTGCAAATGGGTTATAGAACTGAAACAGTAATTGAATAATTATATTACTTTAATGTGCCAGCCAATTTAACTGCCATGAGTAAAATAAAAATCAAATAGCTTACTTTAAAAACTGATGCCCGTGTATATTTCTGAAAAGAAGTTATGATGTACTAGACAAAAAAAACCCAACAACCAAAACACCAAAAAAAAAAAAGCATTTAATTTGCATTTAAATTTGATTGCAGTTGAGAGACAAAATCCATAAATACATTCTTCTAGCAGCACGCTCTGTCATTTGGGGTCATTTTTGTTCAGGAAGGCAAAATTACAGCATTTAGAGGTTACAAAACCTGAGTTCCAGTTCATGAGGAACCTGGATCTCCACTAGGATCTCAGCCCTGCAGCTGAGGAGCCTCTGATCCTACTGTCCATATACTATTTAGTTCCAGGCTGCAGGACTCACAGTGAGTCTTGCTCTGCTCTTTGTTTAAATACATCCGAGTGCAACCGAACTAATAGGGAATTAGATCAGATTATTAATAATTTTAAACATCCAAATGCCATTAAATAAATCACAGCGCTTATTAATTTATTTTAGATTTCTCACGAGAACAACGAATAAGAAGTTCATTTTAAATCTCAGATATTTATACAATCAGCCACTGGAATCCACAGGCAAAGAGTAGGAGTCTCCCATCCAGTCCCTCCCGTGAGCACGCACAGTCTGCTACACAATCCTGTTCAGCGTTTTCATGGGTGACAAACTCAATTAAACATATTCATTACTTTAATGTTCCACTAGACAGTTTTACCCAGCATAAAAAATTTAAATAAATAAATAAATAAATAGTCTGTGACCTTTGTATCGATCAGAGCAAAATGGCTTAAGCCTGGGTGTGGGTGGTAAAGGGATTGGGGAGGGGGGTGGTAAAGGACTCTTATGTTTTCTCTTCCAATTACTGGAGGAGATGATAAAACCACAGCAAATGATGTATCAGCTCATTTTATCTTATCGCTTTGGGGCTAGGTGACAATGAAGTTCATATTTCACTGGTTCCCATTGAAGATTGTGAAAATTACTTGCCCTTATGACCTGAAATTTCACTGGAAGACAGAAATTTCTCTTCTGCAAAGTAATGCAATTTTTCAGATGTCAACCTTTAGCCCAGCTTTAAAAATTAATTTCATTTATATTAACCAATGATATTGATATTTTCACAGAATGCTCTTTGATACATGAACCACCGACTAGCAAATTGATGTGCTCTAGAAGGATAAAATTATTTTATCTGAAGCTTCTGGGGACAGACAGATTTACCGCAAACTGAAATTCCTATTTCACAGTATACTATTTATACTAGCCTCATACACCTTAGGGCCTCTGGACCTGTAAATAGTTTAATCTTTACTTAGTTTTGTTTCTAGACCTATTCAGTTTTGAAATAATTTCTATACATGTGATATATAAATAAAAACACCATTTGTTTGGAAATGAATAAAATCTAACTACCACAGATCACAGATCAGATCACGTGATGAAATGAAAAATACTTCCCAGATGATCAAAATACAGGAACAACTATATTTTCTCTCTTTACCCTGACATTAAAGCTATACTTCAAAGCGAAAAAGCATGTAATACAGATTTTTTGAAAGTGGTCTTCTACTAACTACAGATAACCTTCTCCCCGACTATCAAGATCTAACTTGGAAAAAATTTATCGGAACGTGTATTCAGGACTCTTCTGATTTGACTGTGAGGTTCTAAACACCTCACATGGATCAATAAATCTAGAAACAATGTTAGCAAAGTTAGTATCAACTATGTTACTCTTTTCTACTGCATCCAGTACTCCACAAATATTTTTCCCCTTTTGATTAACCCTGCCGACTCATAGAGAGCAGGAGTTCATTACTGTCACTGGCAGACAACATTTAATCAACCCAAAGAACAAGAAGATCCAACTGCTGAAGACAGGTGTGTAAGGTAAGTTAAATTCTGCAGCCTAGAAAGCAGAATTTCAAAAATTAGAAAATGGATACAGGTTTGGGTGGCTGTCCAAACCCGGCAAGGTTATGGATGAAAAATTATGCCCCTCTTTGGAAAAAGAGGCAGCAGGCTTATTTGTGATAAAAAGGAGCCAGAATGGCAAGAATTCCCAGACTCGTGTAGGAGCTGACTGATGTCTTGATTTAGTGAGCCTGCTACGTTCTGATTTAAGAGTTAGTAAGATCTGCTAATCAAGAGGTAGATACAAAAGGCTCATCCAGCTGTTTGCATCAAGTGATGATAGTTTGCCACCAGGAACTGTAACCATCTACAAATGATTCAGCTCGCACCTTCCGAAGCAGTGGTTATTTCAGCTTCTGTGTCCCTCCCCAGGTTCTACCCCAAACTGGAGAACAGGCGAGCTGAACAGACACACTAGAAAAAGCCATGTGGCTACCAACCCTGCCTGCAAACCACGCACGCTGGAATTGTCAACACAACACCTGCAAGCAGCAAAAAGATATATAATAAACAGAAATTCCTGATGGTTTTTTTTTTTTATGTGATATTTTAGACAGGCAGCTCTCTAGCCAACTACCCTCTTTCTATTTGCCTCAGTAATTTTTGTTTTATTCATAATACACTTGCAAAAAAAGCCCACTACACACAACACTTCTAGATCATATAAAGATCATCAAGAAAAAAAGTACATGCATTAACCTGGAAGTTCATTACTCCAACTTTTATGTATTTATGGCAGTGTTTATAATCTGTAAACATAAAAGGAGAACTGCAACAATTTTTATTCTATCAGGTTTACCCTTTTATGCTATTTGCTGTAGCATTCATATACCTAGTAAGTAAAAAGATACAGACAACAAATCATAACTAAGATGTCTTCTAATCATACAGAAATAACTCAGAATAGTCATAAGCACAAATTGTATAAAGGCACCTCTGAGATGTTCATTGTGCCTTCCATATTGAAGTGTGAGTCACTTGTTTCTGCCTCATGTGAGTGGGTCTGTATGGATCTAGATTGGCTTATTACCTTTGCTTAAATTAGCTGAGATTGAAGATACTCTTGTGAAAGTGCACTGGTACATATGTAGAGTCGTATGTATGTGTCTCTATATGTGCCCATATTAAAATAGGAGTGAGAGACTGCACAAAACCATAACATATTTTCTCGGTTTTTCCTTCATTAGATGGTAAGTTTTAACATTTGGAGGGTGCTTTTAATCCATTCTAATTAATAAGTACAATTCTGGCTAGTCTTGATGTCCACAAATTGACAGATTCCATAACCCCTTTGTGAACTGCATTAAATTATACAACTTCATGATTTCATGTGTCAGTGACTTCCATCAGTTTAACATACATGGTGCAAATACTAAAAAAGCTAGTTTTGTTGATTTCGGCTTGTATACATTGAAAAAATGACATTACCTGCAATAGCTCAAGAAGAGAGGTTTAAGGACCACTGAGCAAAATTCAATGACATGATTTCTCACTGTGTAAAGGCTGTCAAAGAAGCTGATCACATTAAGTTGTGGAATTTGGATCAAAAATGCTGAAAAAAAGTATTATGAATATTAAGCCTCGTAGTGAACGGTGCAGTGGTGCATGCCATGCTAGCTACCCTACATGAGACAGACTTTTGGAAAATTAGGTGGGGAAACTCTATTTGCCGTCATTTTACCTTTGCAAATATGGAGTAGTTGTCAGGACCTCTCAAAAATAATTCTCACAACGCTCTTATTTTGGTGCTAACACAAATGTTGCCACCTTGTCACTTTGCTCACGAGAAAGCTTATTAATACAGAAAACTAAAAGACAAGGAACAGGAACCTTTAGATGTTCCAAATTTTACCTTTGTGAAAACTGATCATTTCATTTGTCTTTCTGTCTCCTGGTGAGCTAACAAAAAAGGAAATATGAATTCAGATTGTGATCATTATGGAAACGTATTATTGGAAATGAGGTTATAAAACTCTTTTAAAACTTAACCTCAAAGGTTTTTAGTATCCTCTCTAGCACTGGGCAGTGCCATTAAGCAAAAACCACATGTATGTTTTTGAGGTGATGACAGTGAACCAAATGTTGCCAATTGTACTTAAAACAATCCTATAGAAAGGCTCCTAAGAGAAGTATGACAACATAGGACTCATTCAGCTCCAGTTTATGATGAAGATACCCAGGTGTGTGTCTCCGAAACAAGTGAGTTAAAAATACTCCCGAAGAATACCAGCAAGGACTGGTTTTAACCACTCCATGTCTGAACTCTCCAGTACAGCACACCTTTGAAGGGTTCTCAAAATCAAGTTTCTTCCTGGAAAGATTTCACACAACCAAGGGTACCAATTCATTTTGTCCCTTGTGTGAGACAACTGAAGCGAAATTAGAGAAAGCAAGTGATAGGGATGCAGCCTCATCATCTCTGATTAATCACTCACGCTGAGACCAGTTTGAGTTTACAGTCAGCCTGATTTTCAGACAATAAAAACTGATTCGTGGGAATTACTGTCATCTTATTCTCTCCTAAACCATCAGAACCGAATCACTTTGGATGGGCCCCCTCTTTTCATAATTCTGACCAAAAAAAAAATTCTTCTTTTATAAAATTCCTAGTGTTGAAAAGCCTTGGAGATAATCTTTATCAGACTATCTCGGCTGATCGCTAAGAAGTAGAGTCTGAAAACTAGGACAACTGCCAGACTAATGACTCACAGCAGTTCATATCCACAGCAGTCTAACTAGATATGGTGAAAGGTAATATACAGGAGCGTGTGTCTCGAAAGCAGAGCCCAGAAAACAATGTAGAAGTTATCTTTGTTTTGCTGTCTCTTAAAGGTATTTAGTCATTGAGGGTTTTTTAAAAAAAGAAAGGTTCGTGTTTGCTGTAGCTGCCTCTTCAAAGCCCTATTTTGAACAGCAAATCACAAGTCATGTTAGGTTTCCCACTCCTGTGCCCTGCACCTGCCTATTTCACCACTTTCAGGACACTTCACACACTTTCAGGATGGCACTGGTGAGACCCCATCTTGAGGGCTGGGTCCAGTTTTGGACCTCTCACCACAAAAAAGACATTGAGGGGCTGAAGCGGGTCCAGAGAAGGGCAATGAAGTTGGTGAGGGGTCTGGAGAACAAGTCCTATGAGGAGAGGCTGAGGGAGCTGGGGGTGTTCAGCCTGGAGAAAAGGAGGCTGAGGGGAGACCTTCTCACTCTCTACAACTAACTGAAAGGAGGTGGGGAGTCGGTCTCTACTCCCAAGTAACGAGGAAATGGCCTCCAGTTGTGCCAGGGGAGGTTTAGATGGATATTAGGAAAAATTTTTACACTGAAAGAGTTGTCAAGCATTGGAACAGGCTGCCCAGGGAAGTGGTTGAGGCACCATCCCTAGAGGTATTTAAAAGATGGGTAGACATAGTGCTTAGAGACCTAGTTTAGTGATGTGGGGGTTTTTTGTATGGTTTTCTTTTGGTTTTTTTTATCAGAGTTAGGTTGATAGTTGGACTAGATGATCTTAAAGGTCCCTTCCAACCCGGACGATTCTATGGTTCTATGACTTCTCCCACCAGCTGCTTTCCTCTGTGTCCAGCAAAGATCTATCCAGCCAGAACATGTGCAAGCTGAAGCAGCAACTCCAAGCAAGAAAGAAGGGAAGCAATGCACCTGCAACACCAGCAGTTGTTCAGTGTCTGCCATTGTCATCTAATCTTGCAGAAGGCGGGTGAGGAGAGGAAAGCAAACAGGCAATCAAAAAATAAGTTGCAATGCCAAAAGAAGAATGTTTTTTTTGTTTGTTTCATTGATGACGTGTAAGCTGACCTTCATATTCATTCATCAGAAACAAAACAAAAACAAAAACAAAAAACACCCCCGCACATCTGGCAGGAAGCTAGAGTACCAGTCATCATGAAAGGCTATATCTGATCGACTCATTAATGGGAACCAAGCCCGTACGCAGAAGAACAGATGTGTCTCTTGAAGGCAAAGAGAAAAGTCAGACTCCAGAGCTGCCAATCCTGCAGTTTACATTAAAGGATTCTGCGCTATGTTTTATGAGAGATATGGCACAGAAGGTGCAGCTTGCAAAGGGATGGGAATGTAAAAATGGCTTGATGCCACCTTTGTGCTGCACAGACTCTAGACTGCTGCCGGAACCGAATCCCCTTGGAGCGAACTGGAGCAAGTGCAGGGGCTGCTGTGTAATTACATATATTTACCTCCTTTGGGATGGCTGCCCCATAGCCCAGGACTGTACACTACTTAATGCTATAGAAATCTTCCCTCCTGCTCTCAGAATTTGGGACGGAAGATAGCACAGTGCTGCTGGTAAACCCTCCACTGCTCCAGCGCTTCTCTACTCGCTGCTAGTCCATTTACTGTAAACCAAAGCAGAACAGGGTATGAAATTGCCCCCCACATCCACTTTTTTTAAATCAAGACCCACATAAGTATACCTCATACTCTATATCTGTATCCTTACATTTATCTTCTATTCCTATAAAAGCAGATTAATTTCTCAGGTAAAGGAACTGACTACAATCAGTCAGCGCCAAAGGTTTTGCTACGGCTGCAACGGAGAATCTCTTCTTTCAAGATCACCCATAGAAATAATTTGACCAATTAATACTTATCAGGTGTTTGTAAAGAATAAAAAGCAATGCAAAGACAAGGTTTTATGCAATAACTGCTGGTTTTCGGCTTAGTAGACAGAAAAGTAAAAATTTAAATTCAGCTTTAAAGCATTCCGACAAGTAGAGACCCTTTTCCAAGGTTAAACAGGCAATGGGCACAGCTAATGTGAGGTCTACAACCACATCTAGGATTCTAGGGTAGCAGAACAAGAACATAACCCTATTTCCAGTTTAAAAATGCAACAGAAAATTAAACTGCATTTCTAGCCCAAATGATTGATAAGAAAGGCTTGGAAATGTGATTCAAGTGTAACAGCTACACAGACAGCAGTCTGGGGATAGCTGAACAATTGATCCAACAACATGATTTGCCTTGCCATTCCCCTTGGGGTATTAAATCTAAAACTTGCTACTCCTGAGGGCCCAATAAAAAATAGCCTCTCAAAGAATTCTGCAGATGACAGGAGAAGCGAGGGCAGTAAGTCTATGTGAAAATATCAGCTCTTGTGAAGAACTGTAATCTGGGCTGTGTTATGCATTTATCTTACAAATCCACGACGCTGTTTTGCACAACTGGAAGTTTTCCGAAGAGCCAGAAAAAGTCAAGTCTAATGTGGGAGTATTTACAAAGCGCTGGGTTCCAGCCAATATGTAACAGTGTTTCATAAATGCTGAAGTCAAAAGGAGAAAAAGGTATTTTAAACTGATTTTTTTTAGACAAACCTAACCTCATAGCAATATCCTAGCTGTCCTGCCCAAAGCGCTGCCAAGAACTAACAGTTCCTTGAGAAAATACAACAGTTTATCCTGTTTGTGCATATTCCATTTACAAAACTAACTTAAGGCAGCACATTCATAGGCAACTCTTATCAAGTAAATTAACTGCATTTGAAGGAATGATGTGGGAGCCCTTCTTAAATCTTTTAAGCGGGAAAAAACCTGAACTAGGTAGCAGCTCCATTCCCAATCAGCTCCACATTTTGAAAATGGTATATGTTTTTTAAAAAGAGCAGGAATTTGAAGGCACAAGAAAAATTGATTTGGCAGAGGCATTCTCAGTTCTTAAGTGATTTAGTTTGTAACTCAATGTTCTTTTGTAAAAAAAAAAAAAAAAAAAGTAGTTTAAGATAGAAGACCTACCTTCAGGTTAGTGAGGGTTTTATCTAGGAGTAACTGCAGCTGGAGTACTTACGAGTAATTTTAACAATTTGGGATCTGGCATGAGTGAAAATCAAAAATGCCTGTAATCAATTCTTTCCATAACATCTTAGCAATACAGATATTCAAGCAGGTTAATAAATATGTGCCAGAGGAAAGAAGTACTGCATTTGAGATGTGAAATATAAAAATATCACACCCTACAAGGAGGAACACAGTTACAGACAGAAACTGTTGCAGATTTATCTCTACAAGATAATCAATTTTCTACTCAAGGAGTTGGAAGTTGAAACCTTGTGGAGTTTGATGGCTGAGCACCCATTACAGGGCAAGAAAAGCATTCCTTATTTTTCCTTGAGTACATGAAAACTAGCTACTCAAGTGACCAGGATGCAAAACTTGAGGCAGTAGCACAAAGACTAAAAGTAAATAATCCAGACATATCTAAGGGTGTTACACCAGTGAAGAACCAATAAACTGATCAACAAAACGTGTTCCTGCTTGACCAAAGTTGTATTTGTTTGTCCTCATTTAATAATTACACCAGTTGTTTAAAATGCGGATTTTAAATAAAAAATACTTATCAACTTTGATCTGTTATACTAATTGTTGAAACTTCAA
This sequence comes from Tringa tobata, assembly GCA_033628505.1. Taxonomy (NCBI): domain Eukaryota; kingdom Metazoa; phylum Chordata; class Aves; order Charadriiformes; family Scolopacidae; genus Tringa; species Tringa tobata. Next base: position 1,073,794 of record JAHREE010000413.1, on the reverse strand, counting down.
ATTACAGTAGCATAAAGAACCTACTGAGAAATAACTAAAATTGGCAAGTGTCTGCTTCTCACTATTTCACCCAAACAACATGTCGGTGTTGATAAAATCCACTTTTTAAAACATGTATCCTTGCAAATCTTAAGTACTGTCATCTCATCTCCCTGTTGGAGTTTGATTGATTACGCCTTTTCCTTATGTTCATTAATTTCATCACCTTATCTTTTACACCACTTCATTTTAGCAGAAAGGCAATAATAAAACCCTCATCCATTATCCTTTTACGCATCTAGTCAAGCGGAAATGGTTAATAACATGCTACAAATTGAACTTCAATCACCTCATTTTCTCCTTTGTCGAATGCACATTAAAGTATATTCCAAAAGTGCAATTTGTTTTACAGGGGAATTTGTGTTATATTGCTACAGACAACTAAAATTAAGTGTTTCTCAGTTTGGTTATTAAATATATCCAACTGTCCTTTTATCTCTGATACTAAAACATTAACTCATTTTATTAGGGTGTAATAATACAAGAGCCTTATCTCCCAGAACACAGGGACATCTAGTCTGCCTAATAGTAAGTGTTATACAATGGGTCGTTTATCTTTTTTTTTTTTTTAAATATGCTTCTGATAGTTTATGAATTGGTACATTATTGCAGATGAAATGGCTCTCCATTTAAGAAAAGTTAATTTGTTTACATGCAGGCTTATCTTCAAATGCAAGCCCCATTAGAGAAGCGGTCTATAACTGTCAGAGCAAGTGAAGAGGGAAAATAGGTGGATGTAGAAAAATTTAGAGCCCAGTAATTTAACTCTGATCACCAATTTCCTGTTGGAATATTAACTGTGTTCCACACGCACTTTGCAAATATTCAATGATCCTAAAATGATCGTACAGAAACACTAATGGAAATAAGAGTCCCAGAACTTCTTTTTGTGAGATCTCCTCATCTTTTCAAATAGAAGCATATCTTAGTAACATAAAATAGCATGACATTTCTCAAAAAAAAAAGGTCAATTTAGTAAAATAAAGTTCCCAAATGAGAAACGATCCATGTTTGAAGTTGTTTCTTTCAAAAAATAAAAGGGTGGGTGAAATTCTAGCTTTATTCAATCCAGTAACAGTAATCCCTTTTACAGAAGGGGAGCAAGATTTTTGTATCCCCCTGGAAAAATTTTCACTTGGGCTTTGGTCATTATCTCAATGATAAAAAAGACCTGTTTGACTAGCTCTGCAATAAAATTGCATATCAGGATAAAAAAATATAACCACAAATACCATGCAACTATTACAGTAAAGAGGTATTTTCCCATGTTTTGTCTCATCTCAATTCTACAGAATCTTAGCGTTAACCTTCTAAGAAAGCTGAGAACATCAAAGTTCCTGTTGTTACTCAAACAAGACTGAATTAGGGAGGCGGTAATTTTTATTACCATAAAAATTTGCAACCTTTAGTGTTACAGTATATATATACTCTAATGATTTAAAAAAATGAAATAATGACTTTCACATTAAAGCAAAACACTCAAAACACTTTCCCAGGAACACCTGGGGAGGGGAACAAGCTGATACGATGGCACCAGAGGGCTGCTTAAGCCAGTACTATCCCTGAAAGGAATGTTTCTAAAACTTTGCCTTAGGAAAATCTTGACTCCAGTCACACCAGCTTCTACGTATGATTAGTCTGGTTTTCAGTCACGCACCTCTCCAGTTTCTTCCACTTCTCTACGCGTTAAAAGAAGCCATTCATTAATATCTGAAACTCTGCTTTGCATCTTCTCTAGAAACTGTCTTAAAGCCCTCCTTTGATGCCGTGCCTCTAAAAGCTTCAATCATTTGATGGCATAGACAGCTGGTGATTCAGAATAGATAGATTAGATAGGTAGGTAGGTAGGCAGGTAGATAGATAGATAGATAGATAGATAGATAGATAGATAGATAGATAGATAGATAGATAGATTCGGGAGGTGATTCTACCCCTCTACTCTGCGCTTGTGAGACCCAACCTGGAGCACTGTGTCCAGCTTTGGAGTCCTCAACACAGCAAGGAGATGGACCTTTTGGAACGGGTCCAGCAGAGGGCTGGAGCACCTCTGCTGTGAAGACAGGCTGAGAGAGCTGGGGTTGTTCAGCCTGGAGAAGAGAAGGCTCCAGGGAGACCTCAGAGCAGCCTTCCAATATCTGAAGGGAGCTACAGGAGAGCTGGGGAGGGACTCTTTGTCAGGGAGTGGAGTGACAGGACAAGGGGGAACGGTTTTAAATTGGAAGAGGGGAGATTTAGATTAGATA
>JAHREE010000413.1:1066554-1071404 GCA_033628505.1 Tringa tobata | reverse complement strand
GGAACTTGATGATCTTTAAGGTCCCTTCCAACTCTAACCATTCTGTGATTCTATGATAACTGCTGGTTTTATGTTGACAATTTCTTCTTTGGTTTTTGAAAACGTCTTGTTTCTTGTGTTCCTGTATTTCGGCCAACTCGTAGCTACCTGTTGGTTCTGGTTCTGCATTTAGAGAGGAAGATCTCTGGCCTGTGTTTGCAAACTACTGTTCTCTGATACTGCCACAGCCCACAGCCAGGCTTGTATCGCACCCTAGTAACACAAAAAGAATTTTGCTTCTTCAAAGCACAGGACATCGTCACACTACTTTGTCTGTGTTTGTGACACATTCAGCCCTGGAATAAGCAAATCCAATTCCTACGGAAATAAATAATTCACTAAAGAATTCAGGCCTCTTCGTCTTCATAAAATCTGGAGTACTCAACTACTTTTCGAGCTATCCCATGCTACGCTTAATCTTGACTCAAAAATACGTAAACAAGTTAATATGGTTGCCATCCACTCATTGCAGACTCACTGAATTAGACCAAAAATATTACTTGCTAAAACCTGTGTGCTTAAACATTCTTTTCTACTTTCACTTATGAAGGCCAAAAATTGTCGTTGGCATCCAAAACTCAAATTTCAGCATGACTTGCACACAGTTGGCCCTTCCAGGTAGGGCCTTAAAATATTAGAAGCATATCAACATAACAAATTTTAAAAATACAAATTTCTAGACTATGTACGTGCATAGAATTTTACCTAAATGAAATTTTCATTTTGATCATTTTTCTGAAATCCAGTTTTCAGAAAACTGCTTGCAGTATCCTCTTTTAATAACATCTCCCTCTTCTGAATGTCTAACCGAAGAGGTTTTCTACTTGTTTCGTATTTCGTTATTTAATTTACATTAAAACAGATGTTCAAGAGAGCCTTTTAGGTTCTTTATGTGGAAGTTTAGCACCCAAGTGAAATAAATAGGGAATTAGAGCAAACTTTAAGCCTAAGAAGCTTCTAAATTGCTGTCTGTAGTTTACTGATAGAGGTGCAAGTTTACACAGTTTAAGTTCAGCCCTCCAGCTGATGCCACGCTTTCGCAAAATGTAAATCACCGATGCTGGAGTAATCCAATGCAGCAATTTATTGCAGAAATAAATGAACAACTGAAGACTAAGCAAGTCAACACGAGTCTTGATTCTAGTCTCTAACCACCATTCCTGTACCACATAACATGTCATCATCCATAAGTAAATGAGTTAATCAATTTAATGAGGATTCAGACAAATCGGCTGCCTAATGAGCACTCAAACTGATGTGGCAAGGGTTATGCTCCAGTGCTGACAAAATCAGTTTGATGAAACTGTGACAAAAGCAGCAAAGCACTATTCCTTCAGCACATTTTCCTGCATCTTATTAACATGAAATTATAATCACTATTTGCAAACTGCATAAGGAAACCGTTTATTGTGTAAGTCATGTAAACATATGCTTTATCTATGCTTCTTTCCATCAAAGCCGTGCATATTGCTGGCATTCAGTTTAGTAATTATTCAGTTCTTTTCAAAAATGGCAATCAGATAGAGTTGTTTAAAGTAATTTAGATTGAGTATGCCAAGAGAATTACCAGAAACATTACGTTGTATGATTTTGTATTTTATCAACATGCCATTTGGCAATAAATATAAAACAAACCAACCAAAATAAATCAAAATATTCTGCAGCTTTGCAAACAGTTCAGGAAATTAACACTGGAATCTCTTTAAAAGAAACCAGAAAAAAAACTACTCCAGTTTTTAGATGAATGCTAATGCTCTTGCACTGATTTCCCAACTCCATAATGCTCAAATGCAAAAATCACAGGCTAAGGAAAGAAAGGAACCTAACTATTATTTTGACTACTTCATCAAAATCCTTTAATCAAGTCTCCTGTAAGAATTTTCTAGCTGTACAAACTAGTTATATCTAGGTTCAAAATGCAAGGCCAAGGAGTATCCAGAAGACTTGAACAAGAATTCAGAATGGAAATCTGTCAAGTAAAAAAAAAAAACAAACCCACAAAAAACCATAATTTTAAAAAAGTAAAACTTAACCCTTACTTTCCAAGTATCATCTGTCTAGAAAACTTTCCATGGGGCAGAAAAAGCACCTCTGCAGAGAGTTGTTTAAATGCAAGAGACACAAAGGTATATCAGGAAGTTATTACATTTAATAGCCATAATTAAAAGCAGTTTCTAAATAGCATTGGTCTACCTGCAGCCGTACAGATCGCATAATCCTGCATTAGGGTTACAAGAATCAATTTCTGGATGATTTCACAGAGCCAGCAACAACTTAATATTTATACACTAATGACTTTCCTTTCTCCAGGGGAAAGTGTCACACCTCTAATAGCCGATTACTGCCCTATGAGCATTACGAGAAGGAGAAAAAAATGGTCAAAGTCCCAACTTTTGCCCAGGAACATGGGATGAAGCAGCTTTAAAATTACAGCACAAAGTTAAAAGAAACAACTGACTTTCGCATAAAGACACACAACTTCAGATATCAATGAAATCGCATTCTCTGGAGTAGGAATCTTTGGCTTTGGGATCTGTGTTTGAAAAGCAATCCAGAAACAATGTAAATGATGTTGCATCCAACATATATAGAAGGATGTCAGACTGCCAAAAGAGTAATTAGGAACATTCCCCGAACAAGAAATACATATGTGTATTTTTAACAAAAACCACATAAATATTACATTAAAACAACAGTAGAAACCAGTGTCAGTTGACAATACTAACTAGTATATCCTCAAAGTATTTTAGCACCAGGCACTTTCTCCCCAAAGGAGGGGAGATTCTTGATAACGCGGTGATTTAAATCTGAAAGAGCTGAACTTTCTGCTTCCATTATTCTTATCACAACATATCCCATACACATTTCCAACCCATTTCAAGGATCTCGATGAAAATCCCAATTCACCTGTTATCACTCGACTGAGGTCACAGCCTATGGTTATGGCTCCATGGCAGTTGGCTGCCACCAAGACAGTCTGGCCTGCTCCAAACTGTACGGTCCTGCTGCCTCTTCCCTCTTGCTGCTAACGTTTCTATGGCCCCAGAGATAGCTGGCTCAGGGAATTTCTTCTTAAAATCCAGGGAAGAAAAGGTAATTTCCTGTCAGGTCACTTTCCTAGCTTGACTCATCCAGTAAATGCTGCTGATGGCACAGGTTTGTGGGGAAAGGACCAAGCAGCCATGAATTGGGCCCAGCGATTCTTTCTGTGCCAGACTCCATTTGCATTGAAGTGGTGGTGGAACCCTCAGTTTCAGGGACCATTGCCTGCTGTTCTGCCCCTGAAGGGCAACGGAGCTGGTGAGGGGTCTGGAGAACAAGCCCTATGGGGAGAGGCTGAGGGAGCTGGGGGTGTTCAGCCTGGAGAGAAGGAGGCAGAAGGGAGACCTTCTCACTCTCTCCAACTCCCTGAAAGGAGGGTGTAGCCGGGGGGGTCGGTATCTTCTCCCAAGTCACAGGCGATGGGACAAGAGGAAACGGCCTCAAGTTGCCCCAGGGGAGGTTCAGGTGGGATATTAGGAAAATTTTTTACACAGAAAGGGTTATTAAGCCTTGGAATGGGCTGTCCAGGGAAGGGGTTGAGGCACCATTCCTGGAGGTTTTCAAAAGATGGGTAGACATAGTGCTTAGAGATATGGTTTAATGATGGTTTTTGTCAAGTGTTAGGTTGATGGTTGGAGTAGATGATCTGAAAGGTCCCTTCTAACCTAGGCAATTCCATAAATCTGTTTTATGATTCTATGAAAATGTCTTATCATTGCAACTGTATGGCTGTTTCCCAGCAGGGCTTCTGTCCGCTAGCTATATGAATAAACCACTGAAGAAACAACTTGGCTAATTAGCTTTGCTTGAGTATAATTTCATAACCATTTCCAAGAAAACTCCAACTATAAAGATCACATATCTTTGGGATATAAAAACAGCCCAAATCGGACAAATTCTAATGTCATAAAATTTGTACTTCAACATAGCTGCGTTCTTTAGTGACAATTAGAAAATAAGTGGCAAATCCAAGTGCCTCTGGATTGTCTATTTTTTATAAAACATTTACATCTACCAAAGTAGGTAACTTCTCTAATGCAGAGAGCATCCATGATTTTATCATAAGGCCATCTTTAGGTGCAAAATTAAAAATCTACATTAATTCCAGTACTGTAGCTGAGAATAAGGGCAAATAAATTGAATATAAAATGTATAACATTTATTAGAGTACCAAGTATCACTTATTTTTGACAGAATCTACAGGGAAAGGGAATAGATTAATTCACCTTGCTTTTGTACTAAAAAAACCCAAAAAACAAACAAACAAAAAAGCAAAAAATGTTCACCTTAATCTAATAGACCTTGCAAAATTGTAATATTAGCTTGTCCAATATTTTTTGATTTAAATGTCACCATTCCACACAACTACAAATACAATGAACACACTGAAAAAAATCCAAACAAACAAACCAACAGCAACTTGTACTCTTTTATTGTTAGACACATGGAACTGTCCCACCATACTTAAATTTTTTACCATGAATATTCTATATCACCACACCTACAAAAAAAAACCCAAAAACTTATGCTGATGTGGTGACTCCCACTTGTACTTACACAAAAAGTACTAACTTATCAAAAAATTTCACGGCAGTTTTCTGTCTGCAGCAGATGGATATGACTGTAATTTGTTGAAAAGTCATGAATACTTCCAAAATCTTAGTTCTTAAAATATTTTGGTTATACCCCCCAGCCCAGAGATTTTGTGATGGGAGTTAATTTTAATTACGCTCCAACATATTTAACTATAAGAGGAAAAGCACGAAGTA
>JAHREE010000413.1:1051554-1061554 GCA_033628505.1 Tringa tobata | reverse complement strand
ACTGTATTTTCCACTCTGCTGTAAAGAAATTCTTTTATTTCTATTTTATCCCAGCCTGGATTGCGTTAAGGATGATTTTAAGATAATAGGGTGCATCGAGTCATTGCTCTCCCGGGAGCAAAATAAATCTGTAAACTAGGGTACTAGGGCACATTAGTGCACGCCTCAGTTGTCCTCCATGTTCTCCAGAGTATCCAAAGGGTGACAGAACATGTGTCCAAAAGCTGCAGGGGTTGAAAGCTTGTGTCATAGGGGTCAGAAGAAGAAGAATCTTTTAATAACTAGGGCTACTCAGAAAGGCTAAGAGGAATGCAGCAAAACGGAAGAGCGTATATCCAAACATGAAAGATCCTCAGTGTCATTTGTAACACAAGCCAATACAAAAAAAGAAAAAAAAATTTGACATCCAAACCCTCATGTCTACAAAAGGCCTGGGGTGAAAAAAGGCATTACCTTCCCAGGTGAAAAACCTGTACCTCTTCCTACAACCCAGAGGATGCACAAAAGAGCAACCCTGGTGAAAAGCAGGCTGAGAGCATCCTTTCCACAGCTATTTAAGCAAACGTAAATCCCAGCTGCTGCAGTACCACGCTCCCTGGACAAACATCTCCATTTGAACATCTCTTCAAACATATCTTGCACTAGCACAAACACCAGGTAACCACGGAGAGAAAAGGATTTCAGGGAGCTCAGCTGGCTGAAAACTGGCTCTGTTAGAGTGGAGGATGTTCTTTTTTAAATGGCTCAGCACGGGCGCTGCAGAGCTGGAGCAATGGCAGAGTCAAGAGCTGGAAGGGCAGGACCACAGTCGTTCACACCAAACTTGCTCTGAGTTACCCGAGGGAGTATCTAGTTTTAAACTGAATTTTACTACCCACACACAATCTCACACAAACAGAACGGGGAACCCCAAATAGCTTGGCATTGTATTAACGTCCCATTTCTTTCTTTCTCACCAGTTACAGCAACTTTCCATGCTGACAGAACACGGCAAATTAAATACTTTTTTCATTAAGAAGTTTTTGAAGGCTGGAGGAAGGACATTAAAAATGTGCTATGGACCACCAATTTAAAAAAGAAAAAAAAAAAAGCAATAAGAGCTCTCCTGTTACTGAGACTATTTAGATTATTTAAATATTCACAATAATAATTAGGGAGATAAGCTCTAACACTACGCATTAAGAAACTAATTATGTAATCACATATCTACAAGAGTAAGGCCCAGTGATAAGTATGTCAGGGTGTAGGATTTTCACACATTCCACAATTGCTTTTTTTAATTGTTGTGGGTCCCTCTCCATCACGAGGAACGCTTTTGTTGCTGTCTCTGGGATTGAAAGCTGCGTAGTAAAGTACGTATGCCTTTTTTAAATGGCACGATATTTAATTATAAAGAGTACCAAAGCATAAAAGGCATAACAAAACTTTTAACAGCTCTTAAGCCATTCAGCAGATCTGCTTCGTATTGCTGACTAATATTTTAACCACCGCGAGGTGGAAGTGCAAGTTTAAGGGGCGCGGAAGGTCACGCATGGTACATTAACTGTATTTTTCTGTGCAATCTACAATGCACCCATACAAATAAAAAATGTTTCCGTGGTTAAATAACCACTGCCCTCTGAACAGCATTAGGCAGGTAACTTCCAAGCAGGCAGCTTCGCCACCGGGGTGAATCCCAGCGGCAGTGACTTCCTGCCATTCCCTAGAGACCAAAGAGAGAGTTTTCCTAGGTGTTATAAAGGAGGAAAACAGAAGTGGTTTACCAAAAGAAGATCAAACCAGTCTTCTGTAGTGGGAAATGACCTGTCTTAAGTTTCTGTGACTCATCCTAACGTACACAACAACCCATCCATTTTGCTTAGGGAATTCTGTTAGGTCCAGAGGAAAGGGGATACGCAGGGAAAGATGCACGTGGCCAAAGCCTGCCAAGATGTGCCTCACCAAGAAAATCACTATTCCTTCAGAAAAGTGGCCAGGGTCTCCAGTAGGGCCCTCCAGGTACAACTCTAAAATGAAGAATGATCCACTTAAAAAACAGAATTAAAAGCTGATCCCATGAGCTTTTAATCCCATCCCACATCCCAGTGTCATACATGAACACATACAAGGTTCTTGTGTACAGACAATGACAAAAGACATGTCCTTGTTTTACCTCTATATGCATAAACAAATATTTATGGATTTTATTAAAATTGAGACTAGAATACGCATCCTTTGCTCTCAGTGGAAATTTACAGGAGTAAATTCTTTGCAAATACTTGTCAGATTTGGAAAAATGTTTAAGATCCACCTTTGTATTTTTATTCTAGCATACCTTCCTCTTGCAGTGAGGCATAAATTTTCTTTTAAATATACTGCACAGTAGTAAACACTGCTCGGGAATATGAGATTTATAGCACATTAATAAAATCATATAGGCTCACTGGCCTTAAATATATGAGGCACACAATTTAAGTTTTCATGACTACCTCAAAAGAGACCTAGAGTTGCCGTGCAGCATGTTTAAATCTACAGAGTATTTATACCTACACATCATTCACCTCTTACTTATCTCTAATTATTTATTTTCCCCAGTGCAGGACAAACTCCTGAAAGATTAATATTACACATTGGGAGTGATATTTACTTTATTAATTTAGGGTTAGAAAAAAAAAAAAAAAAGCAGCACTTACCTACAAGCAACAAGAGAGCATAGGATCTTAAGATTTGTTTCGCATCAAAGAGAAATAAAAAACATTTAAGGTTAAATATAATACCCCAAAACAATGAAAGAGAGGTAGGAGGCAGAACAACAAAAATGTCTAGAAGCCAGACTCCAGTAAGCGACAGAACAGTATCTGCAAATGTCTTGGTGGATACCCTTGAAAAACAAACACCTATGACATTACATACAAGTGCTGAAGCGCAGAGATAGTAAAAAAAAATCTGAAACATAATTTTCATTCACACATATATTCCAACATTCACTGTTGGACTTGTGTATCAATCAAATTGTTGGATATCAACTCAAGTAAAAATCGCTCATGAGAAATGTTCCTGTTTATTAGTCAAGCTCAACACTATGTGGAGGAAAGGTTTCAAAGTAGTTTTTAAAAAGAATGAAATGCTTATGTTCTCAAATAAAACAAGTATTTTTATTCAAAAAATGCCTTGGTTTTGACTGCCTAGTTAAATTTTGGAAGTTATTGATCATTGCTTTCTATTATTCTTACACCCCCTGAAAGTGCTAGGTGATTGATACTTAAAGCCAAGAGGTCAAAATAAAAAAAAAAATACTAAAATGTACTGGTTTTCTCTCTTTTTTTTTTTTTTAAATGCCACTAGTTCACATACATTTTTGGAAGTTTTGACTTGTCACCTTATTCCACGGGTAGCAGGGAAAAAAACCTCAAAATTGGCATAATAGGAAAATGGTTTCTTTCTGACTCTTCTAGGCTCTTCTTTGCTTTCTAGCAATGTAACACAACTCAGGGAAATGAGTTCTTGTGGATGTAGATCAGCACACGTGAGGCTAGAATCCAGCCCAAGGGGAGCGGGAGGCAAATTTTTAATCCTTTAAAGGTTCCCCCAGCATTGCCAGGACTTTGCAAGTAAGTCTTCCCTAAATGGGCAACTGAAGATACCGTGTTACAAGGCAAATCTTAGACAAAGCCAACACAATCCCACTTGCACCAGTTTTTCCAACACCTGCCTCAAGCCTCAGACTGATTACAGGTATATTTCGGATGGACAAGGTAAGCCAGCACACGCTGCTCTGACCAAATCTGTTTTGTAACAGTCATTACACGGCAGAAAAAGTTAAAGCAGCCACACAGTTGCTCTCACTTGCACTAAATAAGTAGGCTTCCTGCACTGAAAAATAATTTTCTAGTTCAATTTGTCTCCCAAATCACAAGATCAATTTATTCCTACAGCCCCAAGCAGCAGCCAGCACACACACTCTAACACGAAAATCAGCAACAGTTCTAATTCTAGAATTCCTAACAATTCTAGAACTCCTAACAGAAAACATCTGAAATCATTAACCAAAGTGGATCCTAGTCAAAAGCTGACAGACATTTTTTCACCCACCAAGAGACCGAGGCGGAGAACATTCCCAGCAGCTCAAAGAAACCACATTTGGGGTTTACATTCCAATAAGGGAGAGTGAAGCAAGTTCACGTGTAACAGAACCCAAACCTGGCACGACACAAGAAACTGGAGGTTTCCATTCCACCAGCTACGGAGCAGATGTGGGGAGAGGGGCCACTAAGCAGGTACCTCACTCTTTGCCTTGACTTAATTCAAATAAGAAAATAAAATAAAGAATATTCTGAATAACAGGAGGACGCAATTTTCCCATCAGTGAAAAATTCTCGTGCTCATGCATTAGAAGAGAGCAGAAATCAGTCAAGAGGTTTCTTCAGAAAAAGGTTCTTTCAAAACAAGTTTTCATGAAAATCTCTTCTTTTTTTTTGAATCAAAGTGCAGGTCATTACACCACTGGATGAGCATAAGGTACCTAATCAGCAGAAAACAGATTTCACTGGGAGATGAGTAGAAGACAAGAGTAAAATCTATTTAAACCAGCACAGACCTAGAGTTCAGTCCTCAAACTGCCACATATTGTCAATATAATTTGTGGTAGGTAAGAAGACATCAAAAATAGTTACCAAGTTTCAAGATGTAAGCAGTCTACACAATTCTGAGTTTGTAGGAGAATTAGTCCTCAATAAAGCCATCTTTGAATTTTGCTGTTTCACAGTCAGGAGAGAAGAGCAGCTCCCCAATATCAAATACTAATCACAGTTTACTTTTTCTAAACAGGAACAAAGTAGATTTAGCCACTCCTGCATAAAAAGATGGGTATCAAATATAACTTAACAACATAGAAGGCATCTTATGTATGTATGTACACAAACACACACAGCAACATGAAGATAAAATTAAATCCCTGAGACCAAATGCTCCCCAATTTTAATTTAGCCAATATCTACGTGCACTGAACAGCTACAACTCCATGTGGTATTTCACTTAGAAGCACAACTTGTTGAACAGCAGTAATGTGTTCTGATTTCTAGAGGGTAACAAAGTGAAAACAATGGATGTTTTCATTTCCAAATAAGCCAGAAGTTGTCTCATGCAGGCATAAGTTTATAGGAATTTCCCCAGTTATTTAATAAGAAAAAGGCAGAATTATACAATGAGGCCTTCTAAAAAACACAACCTAAAAGCTATTGCTTCATCTTAATACAGATCAAAATTCTTATAACATATATATATATAATCTCTGTCCATTACTTTTAAGTAATAACTCTTTGGAAGAACAAAATTGAGTTTTCTACGTTTGTACATCATCTAGCAAATTCACTCCTGACTTCATTGGCACAATCCTGATACAATCATTAAATAAAAGCCATTGTAATGCAACCTTCCATGCAGTAAAATTAGATAATGTATGTAATACACTGCATCCTGCATCCTATTGATTCTGAAATGACATTGTCTAAGAGACTCACATCGAAGAGTGGCACAGTCTCCAGAAGATCTTACCCATTATTATTTAGCAGAGCCAAAATGTAGTCAATTTGCAGAGGAGTTTACTTACCAACTTTCTTTATCTTAACATCTTCCGAATTGCACACAGTATTTTTTCACATTTGCAATATTTATTGCAATAAGCTTTGTTGCAAGCCACAAAAGGAATTATTCTGATTCTTAGTAGGCTCCTCGCTGTATCTCTGGACCCTTCCAGAACAGAAATAACACAAGTGATAGGTAATTTAAGATTTTTAGTGTGGATGAGTTTGTTTGTTTTGGGGACTTGGGTTTTTTTTGTGTTTGCTTGGTTGTGTTTTGGGTTTTTTTCAAATAGACTTGGTTAAATAATTTAGTCACGTGTCTAAAGACTCTGGATTAATAGACATTTTTTACTTAAAGTCTACTTCAATCCACGTCTAACAGCACTTTGAGGTTTGTTCAGAATAAAAGATGCCAAATACTGGAGATACGCTTGTGATTTCTTCCATTTCAGGAAAAGTAAAACAGAGTGGATAAAGTGTCAGTTTTTAAGTTTCAGTTCAGTATGGGGAAAAAAAAAAAAAAAAAAAAAAAGAAAAAATGTATTACTTAAAAAACTGTTTCTGAGAAATCATAGACGTGTCAAATCACAAACCACCTTTCTATCAAGCAATACAAACGGCCAGGAGTGACCTCAGATTTCAGGTAAGCCACTCTTTAATTGCCAATTTCTTTGCCAGCAATGTATTAATTTCAGGTGTGCTTTAAGAATCAATGTAACTTGCATCTTCCTGACTAACATACACCAATTTTAAACAGCTCCACATTCTAAAACATTTTTCGTCAAATGATGCTTTAACTTTGTTCTAAATGTTTTAAGGTTGTTTGGTGTGGGTTTTTGGGTTTTTTGTTTTTTTTTTTTTTTACTTTTCCCATAGTTTGTTTGCAATTAGTTGTTGACATAATTTTTCTTTGTAGCCTTCTGGAAGGGTTCAGGGAAAATGCTACATTGATTGTAATGTATCGCTAACATCTGTAACGTGTTGATCATTTTACTTCCAAATCCTTCAAACATTTGCACGTAAGTAAACCAGTTGATCCACAACTGCTTCCAGACTGGGCCTAAAACAATGTAGCATAAACTTGTATTTAGAAAAGTAAAGCATTTTCTGTTCTGCTATTATCCTACAATTAACTTCAGAAGTCCTCATGTAATCTGCACTTTAGCATTCAGAATTTTGAAATTTTTTTTTTCTCTTTTTTACAGCTACACACACTGTCTTCACAAAAAGAAGCTGGTTTAAAATTATTACTCTGCTAGTCTATATATTGTCAAAACATACTGGAACTCCATTTTATGTTGCCTGTATGAATTAACCTTCTTCCTATAAGAAATTGTCTTTCAGATACTAACACTACGAAGTACCTGTCTTCTTTTCCTCACAAATTATAGACTGGTTTAAAATGCAGAGTGCTCCAAAATTAAACTGGAAGTATCAGGTCTCAAACAAATTTGTTAAAATATAAATTACCACAGTAAGCCTAAATAGATACATGCTTAAATTCACAAATTTTGGATCTTTCATTGTATTCAGCACATTAAAACATAACGTCTGCTTTCAAATGGCTTAGATTAGCAAGATGATCAGAACAAGTTTGAAGTATATTGCACCAGGAATGTGCCACGGACGCAGGGATTTTTATTATTCGGCTACATTTGATCATGGGAAATTGTAATTCTTTACGCCCCTTTAAAAACCTCAACGAACCCGGGCTCTTGGGACTCGATCGACTGACGCCGTTTATCCCTAAAACTGCTCGAAAATAACTGGACAAAGCTGACGTTCGGAACAAAGCCCCCACTTCCTGCTCTCCTCCAGGACCTGGAACACCATCAATGTTTTGTTCAGCTTGCATAAGTCACAACTGATTGGCCACAGTCCCTGTGGGCATGCCATTTCATCCAGACTGGACGGTTCATTAGTCATAATTACTATAACTGTACAGCAGAGACTGCAGTTTTATCTCATCATACATCTTTGATAAAGCTGCTTCTATTTCTGCTTCATCAGCATGTGAAGTTCCATTATTGGAGCTTTTTATTTTCCGATCTGTGATTAACATTGGTTGTTGCGCTTAGGAAAAGGGGGACGGAATTTCCAGATAACACACGGAGCGAAACGCCGCGACGTGACCATTGTTTGAACTTTGGGGTAAAAATCACGCGGCGGTTCCCGGTGCACGGGAAGAATAGGTTCTGAAATGGCAGAGTCCCTAAGAAAATTTAACAAAGGAAATAGCAGTTTGGGAGAGAATACGGTTGTTGGTTTCTAATGCAAACCGGGACACGTAGAAATTAAAAAAAAAAAAAAATCTATCAGTTGGGTCTGGAGGTTAGAGATGGGAAATTTCTGATGACTGCCAGGTCAATTGGCATTTTTCATATAGTGTTTATGCAGAAAAGTAAAGCCTGCAGCATAAAGAGCCACGGTGAAAAACAACAGCTAAAGCACCGCGCTACAATTGGTAAGCAGATGCTAAAACGCTTAAATCCATGATGTGAACGCAACAATCAGCAACCTTCAGCAAAATGCATTTTAAACAGATAAAAGTCACACGTGGAGACATTTCCTTGCCGCGGCCCTTGTTGCTGATTTTTAAATCTTATTGTGTGATAATGGGAAACACAAAGACCAGTGGTACCATCTGAACGTGCGAGGTGTACCCATGATGGGCCACATAAACAGTCATCATCGACAGTTACATGCAAGCACTGAGGCTGCAAAAATCCCAGAGTAATTAGTGTTGTCTGAATGCAATGACATCTGTTTTCTCATGGTCCTCTAGACTTGTCAGGCCAATAAGATGTATATGAAAAAATATGACAAGCATTGCAAATGCCCTTCTGAAAGGTCTCACTTTGGGAAAAGCTGAAGAAATGACACATGCCACCTCTTTTTTGCCAATACACCTAACAGCCAAAGCTTCAAGATTTGAAAAGGTCTTTTGAGTCATTTTACGTTTGAGTGTGAAAGGTTTATTCAGAACAGAGCACTGTGCATAGGAGAGAATATATCGCAGCAGCTTTTGTTCTTTTTTTAAAAGCAAGCTTCATTAACAGAAGAGGAATAAAATGTGACTGTTTACTTCTGGCTAGCGTGCTTACATGTCAGGACCACCTCTATCTTCTTTTTTAATTAAGGCAGCAGATTCTAGGTGACACACCATATGCACGTGTTATATCTGTATATATTTTTTTTTATTCTTGTTATTTTGCTTAAAGAGTGAAACAGTTTTACGGCTGTGCTTTCTGGCATTGCAAAACCACTGCAGCCTTTTCATCTGGAGACCTGAGCTTTTGTTTTAGGCTTCTCAGCCTTTTTCCCTTAATAGTGCCTATCTCTCCGCTCTTTCTCTGGACTGTAGCATTATGTTTGAGCATGCGTTTTCTCCGAGAAAGACATTAGTCATCATTAACAGAAGCACTGACACCAAGTCTAAGTGCCTCTCCACAATGACCAAGTGGCAATCATCTTTCTCTTGCCCTGTCACTGCTGATTAGGGTTTTCTTTCATGAAAATTTAATTTGTCGCCTTTCTGCAGCTCCTTTTTACATTTCTGCAATAACCCAACGGGCCAGCGGCACTAAAAACGCAGTAAAAGACGCTGCACCCGTTTAGAAGAAAAGATAAGATTCAGGCTGCACGGCTGTATTTTTTACCCAGTTTAACAGGAAAAAAAAAAAAAGAAAAAAAAAAAAAAGGCCCTGCGAGATGTCGCAAATGAGTAGCTGCTGACAGAGGAAAAACTCTCCTTAAATACCAAAGGCCTCAAACAACCCAGCACACCTTCGATCCAACCAACTGAAAATTGAAAATTCTCTCCTCCAGACAACAGCTCTCCAGCCTCCCTTCCAACGCGGCGTTCCATAGGCAACGAACATAACCCTACCTAAAGAGATTTTTATAACCGATTCATTTTAGAACGGCTTCAAACACACAGCTACCCCGGTTTTCAGCCGACACAAATATTTATGAAAAGGTTTCGTAATCCGGTGCTAAATCTCAACCTCACTTCTTGAGGCTGGGTCAGCGTTGCTCTCGCCGTTAAAAAGCCAGGCACCAAGAAAATGGCTTTAGCTGCTGCCGGCAGATAAAAAAAGTTTCAGTCACGTATGGTACTTTGCAGCTATTCAACATACACAGCCTCAGGCTCCTGTTCTGTGTAACGTTACATTGTTAAACAAGATACCATAGCAATGAGTTATTTTAAGGAAGTTTTTCAAAACATTTACTCTTCTGCTTTATTTCAATTTGTCTAAAGATTTTTTTTTTTAATTATAAGCACATGCTATTTTGTTAACATCTGTGCACCGCATAAAACCTGACTGAATTCCAACTCCTGAAAAAATGCAGATAGCTTCCATCCCTCAAATAAAGTAACAACATTAGAAAACTTCAGGAGATTCCGATCACAATACTTCGGTTCATTTACCTGACTT
>JAHREE010000413.1:988209-1011856 GCA_033628505.1 Tringa tobata | reverse complement strand
CTAAACCTCCCCTGCCCCAACTTCACACCATTCCCTCTGCTCCTGGCATTATTCCCTTGGGAGAAGAGGCCAACCCCCACCTCTCTACACCCTCCTTTCAGGGAGCTGGAGAGGGCAAGGTGGTCTCCCCTCAGCCTCCTCTGCTCCAAACCAAACATGTCCAGTTGCCTCAGCCTCTCCTGATACAACTTGTTCTCTAGACCCCTCAGCATCAAGCTTCCACCTCGTTCCTCGTGCCCTTCTCAAAGAAGCCTTCCCTTCCAGCCCTTGCTCCTCGGGAAGGCTGGACCAGGCGAGTCAGGTTCTTGAGGTGATCCTTGCCGCCGTGGGGCTGGAGGAGAGCTTGCCTCCGCCTGACCCCTGGACTGGGTTGGTGGGACGAGGACTGGGGAAGATGGGGAGGACCTGCTTTGCCCTGCAGACACAGCGTTGTGGTTTCCAGCCCCAGGGAAGAGCCAGAAGGGCCGGCCAGGGAGAGGGCTCCTCGCTAGGTGGAGCTGCCGGAGCGAGCACCGCGTTGGCCACCGGCTGGAGCACCGGGGAACCGGGGCTTCCTCCCAGTCCTGCTCCCAGGGCTCCGGCACACCGGCTGGGGCACCAAGCCGTGGTGTTCCACCGAGACTGGGACAAAGGAAGCGAGGTCTTTTCTCAAACAGAGTCGTGGTACGAAGCGTACCGCTCCCAGTCATCTTCCGTACCGTCTCGTCTCCATCTGCAAATCAATGCAGCCCCGTCAGCTTTTGATGGGATGGAAAAATGCTGAAATATGATTTTCTAAAAGTCATAAAAATATGCACATAATGATAACTACTGCCGCCGCTTTCTCCCTCCCGTACCCATTTAGATCATCAATTTAACGATTTTCAGTTCCCTGACTCCGGACCACCCTGTGCCAACAATTTCTAAGCAAAGCTCTCTCTGCTGATTTCCATGGAGGAGGGGGGGAGGCTGCTTAAAGATCGATAGCCAGCGATGGCTTACTGTACATATATTTGTCTCACGGAGTGAAAGAAACTATATAAAAGCTCCACCTATGCCAGTTAAATTTCCATAAATTTTTTGCTGTTAATGTGAAAGCAAAGTAAAGCCAGACATTAGCTTTAGCCTTGCAGCAAACCCGTTATCCACATCACGAAAGCACTCGCGTGAACGCCAGGTTAGTGCCTGGACCCACACCCAACAGAGTCACAGAATCCCATGGGGTTGAAAGGGACCTCTGGAGATCATCTAGTCCAACCCCCTGCCAAAGCAGGTCCACCCAGAGCAGGTCCCACAGGAACGTGTCCAGGTGGGTTTGGAATGTCTCCAGAGAAGGAGACTCCACCACCTCCCTGGGCAGCCTCTGCCAGGGCTCTGCCACCCTCACAGCAAACAAGTTCCTCCTCATCTTTAGGTGGAACTTCTTATATTCAAGTTTGTGCCCATTTCCTCTTGTCCTGTCCCTGGGCACCACTGACAAAACACCGGCCCCATCCTCTTGACACCCTCCCTTGAAGTATTTCTAAGCATTGATCAGATCCCCCCTCAGCCTTCTCTTCTCCAGACTAAAAAGACCCAAGTCCCTCAGCCTCTCCTCAAAAGGGAGATGCTCCAAGGCCCTCATCATCTTTGTAGCCCTCTGCTGTGCCCTCTCAAACAGTTCCCTGTCCTTCTGGAACTGGGGAGCCCAGAACTGGTCCCAGTGCTCCAGATGGGGCCTCCCCAAGGCAGAGCAGAGGGGGAGGATGACCTCCTTCCACCTGATGGTCACACTCTTCCTGATGCCCCCCAGGATGCCCTTGGCCTTCTTGGCCACAAGGGCACATTGTTGGCTCATGGTCATACTATTGTCCACCAGGACTCCCAGGTCTTTCCTAGGGAGGCAGGGAGGAGAGAGAAAGAAAGCATTTCTTCTGTTATGTCCTTATCAGGTGATCCTGATTCTATAGCTCCCTGAAAACCAGACATCATAACCTTAACACCGTCCTACAATATTAGTCTGGTGCTCATTAGTTATTTTTCTGGAGAGAGGGGGTGAAGTAGTGTCTATATGTGGATATTTAACACACAGTGTTTCCACTTCCAGAACTTCCCCTGTCGTGAAGTGACCTTGCAGCAAAGTTCTCCTTAGAACAGCAAAGTTCTCAATCATGTAAGGCACATCTCACCTATCCCACCATTTAAATTAATAAATACACCACCACCACCACAGCTAAAATCACATCTTAGCATCTTCAGCAACAGCAGCAACAGCTTCGTGGAAGTTACCAAGTGAATCCATTCACAACTGTGAACTTTTTAATGATGTCACTACCAGGTTCTCTCAAGCAAGGACAAATGATGCTGTGCTTACGCTGCCTTTTAATGTCTGAATCAGGAGCCCGCTGCCGTACTCAAACACACGCTGCAGTAAGGCAAAACTAGAGCATGTTTTTAGGAACACAATGCAGAAATAGTTAAAAGAAAAAACAAACAAACAAAAAACCCAAAAACAGATAAAAACCCAAACCATTAAAAAAAAACTTTAAAATTACTCAATGAGGGCCACAAAACACATTAGTACAGGTATTAGATAGAAGTGCAATTCCTGGTTCCCAGTTTTGGTATGGTTCTTTCAGCTGCCCTTAAAATGACAGTCTCTCAAATATTCTTTTTTAAGGGTCTTTCAAGGACTAGTAAACATAAAAGTTGAATGCTACAGTATCCTTATTCTTTAAAAGTTTAGGAACAAAAAACATTTGCTTTATTAGGGTAGAGAGAGTACTCAGGAAGGCTATTTGCCGTGTTCATAACTTAGAAAATATTGCTTCAGTAACCAAACTTTAACACTGCTATTTAGAACCACAGACCATAAGAAATATATAATATAATCCATAGATACAAACAGCATGATAAATCCCATGTGATTAACACTTTGGGGTTTTGGTGGTTTGTTTTTTTTTTTGTTTGTTTGTTTGGGTTTTTTATATATCAATTATATATTGCTTTATTTTAAAAAAAAGGTATTCTTGCATTGCTGGCATTACCGCACTGTGAAATAGCATTTTTCCCCTTAAATACACTATTACCCACAAGCATATGCTTTGTGTTTCTAAGTATTATTAATAAGGAAGTTGCCTTAAAGCCCATTCAAGTAATGGGTCAATATTCCTAGATCTGACATACAAAAGGACTTCTAAAACCAAGCATGTCAGGGTTTTTTTTGTTTATTTTATATCTATTTTTTGCTCTTGTTCACCCTCCTTTGAAGTTAGTCTTCAAAGCTTCAATATCAATTGGAATGCAGCATTAAGGATTTTACGACACTATGCTACTTAAACTTTTATTGTTTTGTTACGAAATCATAATCAGAAGGATTAAACTCTTGTATTTGGTTTTTTGTTTCTCTTTTTTTTGCAATTTACTCTTTTTATTTTTTTTTAATTCCAATTCCAGCACACCATAAATCTGTAGCATGCCCCCTTCCACATAGGCAAAATAATGCGGTTCACACTTAAACATGCTCAAGAAAAATTAACATTCTTTATCATTTTCTAGCAGAGACAGTTAATACTCTCAGGCTACATTAATAGAATCTTTCTGCCATTGTAGAAAGTTTGATAGCACTCTTATTTCAATGTCTGAATTTTTCTCCTTTTTTTGACAAAGACAAATGATTGCCATCAATCAAGATCCAATCGGGTATACACAGAGTCAAGCAAATGCATCACTCTTTACTGGTTTTCCTGCTATTTGTGCAGGCTTTGCTTCATATTATTTTATAGAATGATCAAAAAAGCAGCCATAAGATAGATCATTCACACCCACTGTAAAATTAACTTTCATGAATAATGAGAGTTTTAAACCTCAGATAATGTATATGTTATACAGAAGATATTGCTGGAGTTCATTTCTGGCTAGAGATTATGTAAATGATACTATATGACCTTTATCATTACAAACAGGACATGCAAAACACATATTATTTCATACATCATTCTACAGCAAGTCAGTACCTAAAGGAGAATCAGTCATTTATAATGTTCCTGGTGAAGTGCTAAGGTTGCAAGAAAATGATACGAAGTACTTGTGATATTTTTGATTACTTCTCCTCCTTAACCTGTTACTTTTGTGCTCTAAACATACTAGAAGTAACAAAAATAAAGTTTATCCCCCCTG
Organism: Tringa tobata; assembly: GCA_033628505.1. Lineage (NCBI taxonomy): Eukaryota > Metazoa > Chordata > Aves > Charadriiformes > Scolopacidae > Tringa > Tringa tobata. Next base: position 1,007,719 of record JAHREE010000413.1, on the reverse strand, counting down.
GTTCTTTACAAGAAAATCAGTGTTTTGTTTCTTGATAGAAATATCATTTTTCTCAAGACTAAACTGTGCTGATAATAACCATTTATGTCAAAGCCAATGATGTTGAATTAATAGTGATACAGAGCTATACTTATACAATAAATTAATAAGTAGTTCCATTTTTTATGTAAAACAGTATTTTAAATCACTTCCCTTATGTTATTTCCTTATTACTGAACAATAAGCTAAGCAAAGTTAAATTGCTTAAAGACTTCCCAAAGATAAAAGGTAGCATTCACCGCGAAGGCTAGACAGTAGATGCACATATGGAATCAATGATGAACTCTAGGAAGGATCTAGCCAACCAAGCAACGCTCGGACTGCATTGTTCCAGACTTCTCTTTTCGGCACCATCGAGGAACAAAAAGAGTAGGAAATGTGTTTTAAATTCTGGGACTTACATAGCTCTTAAGTATTTAAGGGCCCTTATCAAAATATCTAAATAAATATATTTATACAAAATTACACGTAATCATTTATATATGTATATACACATATATGTACTGAAATGCCATACAGTTATCAAAGAAATGCCTATGCCAAAGCATGAAGTCTTTGGTATGAGCAAGCAACAAAGTAAAAAATTGACTACATGTTATGATGTCAAGAAGTACACTTCGCCACACAGTTTACCAGTTCTTAGTTCTCTAAATCTTTCCTACTCTCAAACCTTCTGGCCACCAGTTCTTTCATCCAGTCTCAGTAACTGAGAGTCACGTTTTTCTGATAAACAGGTTCAGTAGCTTCTGCTGATTTACCGGATCACATCACAGTTCTAGGGACTGATCATACACCTTGTTTTACATAACAACAAGAGAGGATTTAGTTACATCCCCAATTTATTTCACACTCTGATAGCACTTCTCCAGTACAAATACACTTGTAACACTTGTCCTTAAACCTCCCTGGTCTTTCACTGCAATGGACTACTCCCCTTGCTACTCGGGTGGATAATCCCTTTTCATTGCAGACATCTGGAAGCAGCTAAGGGAGAAGATGGCTGGAAAAGATGACTGCAGCCTTCAGAGAAGAACAACAGAGATAGTACAGAACCCAAATGACACTGGACATCTCATCCAACTTCTCACAGATGGTCATTGATACTGTATTTCTCATCTTCTAAGAGAAAGGAGTATGAAAGCTTGGATTCCAAACTGAGGAACTGCTGAGTATCAAGAGCAACACTGGATAGTCAACAGAAGTTTAACTCTTTTTCAAAAGTGTGATATAGCCAGATAATTTGAAAAACTGGCAGAGGACACTTATGACTTTAATCTCTCCTGTGCCCCAGTTTGCCATCTGTAAAATGGGAATAAGTATGAGTCACTTTGTAACTTCAACAGCTCTGTTTACATAGGGAATTGGGGTGGGGAGTAGATGCATCTGCCTACCTCTCCTCACCCCATTGGAAAGACAGAAGAGAAAGAAGAGCAGAAAACAGAAAAGGTATAAAATAATAGAAATCAGCTACCACCCAGAAAATCACAGGCAGTCTATATTCTGTAGAAATCATCGCCAAAAAAATCAGCTTTATGGAAGAAGATAAGCTTCTGGTTGGATGGATTTTATCACAGAACACTTCCTGCCTAAGAGAGAAGTTGCCTGCAGCCATCCTGATCTTTGCCTACAAATTTGTACAGCAATTCTCTTCAGAAGGGTCAAGCCAGGGCAGACATCTCTGTGTGATACTGAGAACTTCAGATCTGCAGCTGAACTGCTGTGGCCCTTCTTCCACTCACTTTAACGAGCCAGCACCCTTATCAAACCCACCTGAGAATCACTGAGAAATTCTGTCCTAACAGCCTTCCCAATGGTATCACCAACATAAATACACGGCCAGGATGCAGATCAGCAAAACCAATACAAAAAGCATCTATGCGTCAAATTACTCCACAGCCTTATCTCACAGAAGCTTACAGGTGGGTCTTCAGGCTAATATACACAGTTTATACCTGCATAACTAGAACAATTTTAGTATTAAAATAGGCAAACTACCTACATTTAGGTTTATAGTTTCTCCCCTTCCCTCAGTGCCAGTTCTGCAAGTACTTATGGGATATAGTTATCTTTCACTTCACCTTTTTCTGAAGCCACTGCTTTCATCAGCTGCACCTCTCAGATTCCAGAGTCCTCTGTTATTTTCACCCGTTTCATGTCCCCCATTCTACTCCTGGTCAAGAGTACTTCTGGTCATCTTCATGTCCCTCCCCACCAAGAAGGGAATGCCTTTAGACACTTCCTCTTCTCGCTTTTCTCAATATTTCTTTTCAAAATCTAAAATTGGAGCGTGGAGTTGAGTAGCAGAGGCACCGTAGTGCAGAAACATGGCAATTTATGTTGTCATTGACTAGTTTTCTGTTGCTCTTTTCCTAGGTCATTTGAAGCTGTCATATGTGCTAATCAGACACCAGGAGTTCCACTTACCACATATTTCCCCCTCTCCAGTTTCCTAATTACCTCTGAAATATTAGCGTCCCAATCAGTCATGGCTATCATGCTTCTCCCTAAAGCAACTTTAGCCATTCTGCCAGAGCTGCAGTTGAATGGGTGGCACCATCACTTACCTTGGCCAACAACACACCAAGAACAAACCCAAGGGAAGAACCCTCCACGTAAAACAGAAAACTCTCCTCAACACAAGACACAAGCTAATAGGCAAGGACACATTACAGACCAAACGGTGAGGATTGCATTATGTATTGTAAATATATTTTAACAACTGTGAAGGAAACAAACTGCTTTTTTGTCTTCCACGTTCTGAACGCATGAGAGTAAGCGTATTTCCAAAATTGCCTCTGCATAAAACAATGACATAAATTGGGTATTTTCCCTCTAAGTGCAGTTCCCAGCAACTGTGCTGTTTGCATTAGCTAGAGCAAATGCAAATATGCCCTTAAAGATGGAGATATTAATCATTTTCTAATACATGCACCTGAAAAAAACCAAAAACACAACAAAACCCAAACCAAACCAAAAGACGGAGTGCAAAAGACCAAAGAAGCAGAAATAAGGGAAATATCTTTTACTTCTGAGCTATGCTTTTTTTTTTTCTTAACAATATCTTTGTCTTCTCCTTTTCACTAGCATCCTAAGTCTTTAGTGGCCTCTCTTTCAGTCAGTTTTCTAATATAGTAAGTGCCTTATAGTTATACATATATTAAATACCATTGTGCCGTTTACTTAGTAGAGGTTGTGCAGAATTTGCCTTGCCTTTATTATAAACTCAAAGTAAGTACTGTAGGAGATAAACTAAAGATAATTATTTGTGTATTTCGCCTTTAAATTATATCAAAATAACCCTGCTCTTCTGTTTGAGCAGATGAAGGCATCAGATATTCCAATGCAAGATAAAAACATATTAGGTTAGATTTAAAAGCATAGCTATCTGAAACAAAATTGGCCACACAGTATGAAACAAATTAATGATGTCATGTAATGACAGTATGCTTAAACCAATTTACTTCTACTGTTTTTTGTCCTACTCTTTTTGAAGCCTTGCCTTCTACTGTTTAAGGAAGAAGAACTTGTACTGTCATCAGTCCTGTTCAAACAGAAAAACTGCAAAGCCTAGACTCTTCCACAAAAATAGCACACACTGAACACAAAAATAATTTACATAGTAAATTATAACACACTTGCAGGATCAACCCAGGGCAAAAGTTACCTTGGTCAGGGAGAAAGGCAAGAGAGTTCAATGTCTGGCTTGTTCTTTGACCTAAACAACTTTTAGATTGATGTCTAACAGCACATTCTACCATACAGTAAAAATAAGAGTTTATATTTCTCAATACTTGCTTGCTTCCTTGTTTATCTATTTCAGATTTTTGAGCAAACGAAGATACATGATGACTTAATCCCCCAACCACTTCTCAAATGGTACTATGTGTATATCACGCAATGGAATCAATAAATTTTCATGGCCCAGTGTTTACCTTTTGCTGCGGAATGAACTGTAGTAGGAGCACTGGTTACAGCCATTATACTGCTAATGTGGCAAATACTATGGAGTCAGTTTGAGTAAACTCTACAAGGTTACAAGGTCAAAATAAAAGACTGCATAATTTATCAGATCAGGCAAATCATTTTGAAAGTACAGAGTTAAGTGCGGCATTAGCCCCAGATTACCGCCTTTCATGAATAAAGGTTAGAATCAATGTTTATTCAGTCATACTATAGATGGCATGTCCTGTATAAACTTCATTCATTTAAAGAAATCCTTCCTGACACTGTCACTATTTAAAACAGTGGAACATAAGTAATGCCTGCCGTTCTTTTAGGATTACTATCCCAAACCATCTAACACTGTTGATCTTTCAAAATGCCAAAGCCCAGATCATCAAAAAAAATCCCTCAAGTAACGCTATCCCTCGCAGTAATGAGAACAGTTTTCGATTCCACAAAGGTTGTTGACAAATTTAGTCACAAAAATACACAACTCTAATCCTGTCTACGTAATATAAGCTTACTAAAACATGCTGCAATATCTTTTCATGGCATATGAATAAGCAAAAAAAAACAACTTAGGAAACCAGCATGAAGGCCATCTAAAAACCACGATAGTTATGATAATTTTTATTTTTTTTTTCAAAATTTTACTCCTAGTCTCAATTTCTGACCACTTTTGGTGGTCAGCATTATAACATTAATTACTTCCTACTGCTGTTCACCTGTTAAAAATTCAGCATAGTTTTAGCCAGATGAACCATATGAGTAATGGAGAATGAAAAAGCAAAATACAATCAATTAAGCTGGTGAGAATAGATCCTCTGAATGCACAGAACCTAAACTGTTTTAAACTGATTAATTTTTTTTTTTTTTGGTTAGTTGGAGGTATGCAAGAAGACGACCAGTTGTGCTGGAACGAGTATTTCATGCTGGAATTTATTAAGAAGCAAATCTACAGAGAGTTTTTAAACTTTTGCATGTTAAAAGGTGGAAATGGAATGAAAAATGTGTTTGGGCCTGAGAATATGAAAATATTTAAATAAATAAGGAGCAGTACTAGGGAGACTGAAACGACAACAGAGAAGTATTAAGCCTCATCATATCTACAATAAGGAGAACCCCAGTTAACCTCTATTTCACAGCCAAAGCAGTTTGCATTCACTCAGGAAGAGGAAACTCAAGGGCATATACCCTGTGTAAGGGCATCCCCCTTAAAAGAACAGCAGAACCCACACATCCCTCAATTCCCTACCCTCCTCTTGCAGCAGTCAACTCAAGAAATACTCTTTTGGGGAATACTACTGTAGTCTACCTTAAGCGAAAAGAAAAAGGGGGGAAAAAAAAGAGCCACTCTGGAAATGCACAGGAAAGGTACACCTCATGTTCTGGTTGGTGTTCAGGCTTTTATACTGATTCTCTATTCATGGTTTGGCCAGTCCTTCACATGTGTAAGTAAAAAGAGAGTTATAAGACAAAATTTAATAGAATATGGCGTGACAGCTTCTTTGTGTGTTTAGGTTCCTCAACAGTAATTTATCTTATGAATATAAGCATGTATCTGTAATTCATATATACTCTATCCATGAATTGCAACACCATTTAACACCATCAAGACTGTTATTAGAAGCACATAAAATAAGAAAGTTGCCAAATGGAAGGACCTGGCATTAGCAATCAAATGAAGCAGATAAAAACATCTAACTACTCCACTATTCAAACCTGGATCAACAGTCGGACTGAGCAGGCACAGATCACAGCTACGTTTGTTTCAGCCATCTGTAGAGAGGGAGGGACGAAAGGCTACCCCTGAAACCTAAATGAATGCGTGTGCCCCCCAAAACACAGCATATGCTACACAACACAACAGAGCAGGTCCCAGCCACTTACTTTGATAGCACTGACCATCGCTTCTTCCAGCTGCTGTATTTGCTGAATGGCTGTGTTACCCTGACAGGCAAACCCCAATTTAGAAACCAATAGTTTTATTTTCCCACGTTACCTACCTCTGGTTCCACCAACAAGAAAGTACCCAGAGTAAAATAGCTGCGCTGCAGTTCATAGCCATATGCCTACTTTCAATAACGAAAAGACTATTTTTCAGAGAGGGTAATTAACAAACTGGAGCACTGGACTGTGTTTACAGTTACCTTTCAAGATACTCGGTGTGAAAAGTCAGCTGAAAACAGCAAACTCCCACATCACAAAGATGATGTAATCTCAAAAATATCATACTTGCAATTTTTTTTTCCAAAGTTCTCCTCCTCTAATTATACATGTGCAATATATATTTTTCAAGTGAAAACAGAAGCTACCAGGAAGAAGAAATTACAGCTATTTGCATAGAAGAATTTTACAAGATGCGATAAACAACTGTGAGTTTTATAAGAGCTTACCAGGAAAATCATGGAAGAAAGATATCTTGTTTATTTTACAGCAATAGAAAATGAATCCTTTCAAACATCTAGAAAGTGGGCATTTTAAATGAGCGCATTTAGTGAATTTAACATATAGAACCATTCTATCTATATCACCCAGATACTCTCATTAGAGTTTTCTACTTGAGAGAACAACGAGCAATTGCAAAAGAAAGTCGAACAAATAAAAAAGGAAAGAGAACACTAAAAATAGGGGAAGATAAGAAGAAAAAAGAAACGAAGTAAAGAATGACACAGTGTCATGAAAGTGAAGAACGACCAGTCCCAGACAGTTTCCCTGTAGCTCTTCAAGTACTCTAATACGAACTGTGGGAGGAAAACGATATTCGGGGAATATGATGAAAATGTGGTGTTGGCAAACGATTCATAGTTACAGCAGACAGATGTACCAGAAGACTAAGAAATAACCAAGTTCAAAAGAAACCCAATGGGATTAAGGATATGGGTCAAAGAGGGAAAGAGGGATTAAAGAAGAAACATGCCAGAAAGAAAACGTTTACAGTGAGCAGCAACAGAAGCAAGGAAAGAGAACATGCCCCTGAGCAACACCGCTTAGCTGCCTGAAAAGAAAACCAGCTTCATTCGTCTGGGATTTCCTCTCATCAGATAAAAGTGACAGTAGCAGTGCAATCTGATTTTTGTATATAAAGGCACTCCAAAGATAAGTATGCAAAGGAGAAACATCTGCTCGGCATGCAGCAGACCACCTCCGCTCCGGCAGGGGAAAGGTATGATGGGCAAAGGACAAGAACGTCAGCAACAGCTGCCATCACTGCAGGCTGGAGAGACTCAATTATCTCTCCTCTAATCACTGTCTCACCCGCGTTAATAGGTACAGCGTGACAGGCAAAGGCCTATAGGTAAAAGGTTATATACGGGCAAAATTTTTCAGGCTATTATTTAATAGTTTGGGAAAACATTTCAGTAGTCACGCTACGCCCTGCGCGTATATGGAATACACTGACCTAGCCAAGAGAAATTAAGTGCAAATCCTGCTCTTCCACCGGGCTGTTCACAAGCAATAAAAAACCCCTCAGGGCAAGGCAGGGAAAGAATATTTGAGAATTGCCAGAAATATAAGCTTTCAGGTCAATCTGTGACGAGTTCAAAAGAATACTGACAGGCTTCAATCACTTTTAATAAAAAAAGCTTGAATGAACGACGGATATAAGACCCATCCTTTGATTATTACTGTCGTGGTTTGGGCTCAAGCCAGGACAATTACTGCAAAATATTTTAAAAAATCTGATTTCTTTACTTCTAGGTCATCTTCATACATTCCTCTCAGGTCCAATACAAACCAGAGAAATAAGTTTATTGAGCAATTAATCTCTATGCATGTCTACTTTTCAGGCTTTCATAAATTAGCAAGAATGATTGACCCAAGAAAAAAAAGAGTTAAACAATGCTTTTAAAATATACTTATAGCACAGCTGCATGAACTGTGTATCCGAGCCTCAATTATTGTCTGATCTGTTTTAACTTTATTTGCTAGCTGTTTGGGATGCAAAATAGGTCATCTTCATATTTTGTTCACTGTCACCCCAAGGGATTGTAAGCAGACCACTAAAAAAATGACTGGGGAGAATTCTCTTTTACAACCAGGCATTACTTAAAATAGGCAGAAACCAGTTTAATTTATTATTTTTTTTGAATTTCAAAATTTCCCACAATTTCTGGAATGGAATCAGACTTTTTAAAAAAGAGCATTTCCTGCAAAATAAAATTATGTTAAAACAACTCTGTTCCAAACACTGAATTCGAGGCAGTTATCTTGGTGCCTCCCTGAGATACTATTTGAAATAAATCAGAAACTTCTTTCAAAACATCAAAAGAAACATTCCATTCTGAAAGGACAGAAACTTTATGTTTAATTATATCATTAATATGCTTCATTGTTGTCCTTTCCACAAAAAAAAAAAATAAAAAAATTAAAAAAACCTCAAACATTTCCATTTTTTACTAAGAAGTCCCTAATCAAAGAAGCAACAATTCCAACAGAAAGAGGTTCAGTTTGAAAATTCCTAGTAGCTCTAAGACCAGGTGCCATGGATTTTGTGTTTCACTTGAGCCAGACAGCAAAACCCTCCTCCTGCCCACACACCGGTAGGGTTGATAGCTGCGTTTGGAGTACTGGATCTCGGGCATGTTGCACGTTTTGCTCCGTGTTTTTTCAAAACACCATCCTTTAGACCGTTGTGTTTTCCTGTTACCAGAACGTAAAGAAAAAGCTTCCAACGTCAAGTGAAGCTAGAAGTCTTTGTTGGCATGTTAAGCTACAGAAGTTACGTCACAGAGTAAGAAATGTCTCTACTACATCCACCTATGCTTGTGCTCGATCTTTCAAGAGTGTGATGATATCAATAATCAAATTAATTTTGTCTTTTGCAAGAAACTCTTTATTGCTAACATAATGCTTTGAAGTAACCAATAATACAACCGAAAACACATTGCAATGATACCATAATTTCCTAGCGCCTTCTCCCAAGTAGAAAATGGCGTGGAATGGATCAGAATAAATCCTATGTAGGAAATGTTTTAAGACAAAGAATCACCTCTTCCACTGACTTGAATGGACAGATAGAGGGGAATGGAAGAAAATCTGAAAACCAAGTCAATTCACTGCTGACAAGATTGTGTCAACATTTCTTCTTCAAATATATATTATTTTTTTTTTTTTTTACCCTTCATACAAGTCTCATCAGATAGATACTTGGTCTGGTTTTACAAATGAGGCAAAATGAGAAACACACACACAGACACAGAGGAATGTTCCTTCTATTTCAAAGTACAGTTCTGCTAATAGCACACTACAGCAAAAGTAACACAGACTTTCTGCTGTGCCTGACAAAGAAAAGGTGAAAAACGTTGATCACTTCTGTAAAATGGAAGGGAAAAATCTGATTTCGCTTGCTTATAATTTTTATCCTAAAATATTTTTGTCGTAGTACAATCTAACTATAGACACGCACCATTACGTCAGCTATTTTTTAAATAACAGAATGATACAAGCAATTAATTCATATAACAGAGAAATCAGATCTAAGTCCTCTGGAAGCCCCAGTGCTAAAATTTCACATAGCTCTGTCATCAGCCATTTAATTGTTCTCCCAGTTTGGCTTGTTGAACATGCACAATAATATAGTACAAGGCAGTAATGGCCATCCCATACTGAGTTATTTGGTCCTTCATTAAAACGTCTTGATATTGGGCATAAAGTAGCCCTTTCTCTTATAAGGATATTATAGATTTGTAACATTTTTCCTGCAGCATTCCTTTTTTTTTTTTTTCTTCAGTGAATCTTCTCACTCATTTCTAATTGGGTTCCCGGGCTGTCCACAGCAGAAAGTACAGAGGTTAACAGTAGCTACTCCAATCTGACTTCCTTCTACCATTGGATTCACTCTCTTACACAATTCTCTGAATGCTTTACTTATCCCAGTTATCTTTTATGACCACTTCCCCCAAAATACTACAATATATTTTAAAATGGATACACCTTTAGCTTGAATAATTTACTGTATTTTCTCCTTATAAGAACTATTTTCTACTGGGTCTTTAAACATTTCATTTAAAACCTGATATAAAACCTGCCCCACCTACTGCTAATGAATTCAGGTGCTATTATAACTGCCAGCCTTGTAATGCTCTATTACCTTTTTCCTTCAGGAACATTAAAACCATTACATATCTCTCAGTTTGCCTTACACCAAACAGCTGCCTTAATTATTTCAATTTTACATCTTTACTCTTTGCTTCATAAATATGCACAACTTCTACCAATACATCTTTATCCAAACCACCTTAATAAATCAAGTGCTGACACTATTACAGACTCTTTCTGCTGTTTAAACTGTTTCAGAAGTGGAAGACAAGTATTTCTTTTGTGTAGCACAAACATGAGAGAGGGTGTAGACAGCCCAGCTCTCCAGCACTGTATTCACAAATATGTCAGGAATAGAATTTTCCTGGGCACATACTATTTTGCTAAATGTTATTCCCAAAATTTGAAGCAATTGGAATAAAAAAAAAATCTTCATTAGCATAGAGGAATGCAAATTTACAATCAATGTTACTATTATTGTGACAACTGACAGTTTGTTCTAGCCTATTAGAAGTCAGAGGGAAAATATTGTACATCCAGTATCAGTAAATCTGACTAATCAAAGGTATAATCCTTACAAAATCATTAGAACTGGAAGAAAAGCTTAAGAAAAAAAAAAAGGGTATCTATTATTACTGTGACTAAATAGGATTATTCAACCCTCTTGAGGAAAAGTTATGGATTAAGTGAGGGCCTAAATACTAAGAAAATTTGTGGGAAGAGAAATGTAAATGGTTTCCTAATTATCTACAGCCTATTAACATGCAATCCTGATTACTAGCAATTAAAATCTCCTTAAATTTTATGACAAAAGTTCATTGAAACGTTGAAAATTATATGCTAATTATTGCACTGTAATGCACATGCATAGTTTGCATTCTGACTACAGACACAATAAATAACGGAATATTATACACAGTGTAACTTGAAACTCAACTTAAAAATGCAACATGCTGATTTCATATTGCAAAAAATCTCATAACACTCATTAAACTATATTAAAGAGTCCTATAAGAAATAGCAGTTGTCAGTGTTATCCTATTGCAAGGTTATCAGAATACAATATACAGTATAACAAAGTCTAAATAAAGAAATTAGTATTTAGGTCATAAATAATGTTGCTTGTGTCTAAGATAGAAAAAAAAAAAAAAAATACTCTGTGTTTACCCAAACAGTTAAACATCTTTCGGGGAGCATTTCCCAGTAAATAACCTTTTCTCCTTAAAGAAAATATATTTTCAGTTTCGTAACAGGAATCAAAGATGGTCTGACATTTATGAACCTAAATTTTAAATGGGTACCAATGTAATCTTTCACTCTACAAGCTGAGGAAACACTGAGCAAGTGATTAAACCAGAAAAGTGGAAACCAGAATACCATTCCAGACTAAGATCACTGATAATTGAGGACATCTCCAGCATCACTTAACTGCCTCATCTTGTCCCTCTGATAAATCGCGTAGATTTTAATACCAGAACATACCACCAAGATCATATGTTTGTTGCAATGTTCTGTCATGGTTTAGGCTGGGCTGGCCATTAAATGAGCGACAGATGCCCTCTTTAAACCTGGACATCCTTGTCCTCAATATCACGTCTACTAAGTGCAAGATTTCATCATGGATTCAAATAAATAGTTCCCAAGCCCACGTGTAGACTGCCTCCATAAAGGATGGTAAGACACACGAGGGAGCTGCATTCAGAAACCTGGAAAACAGGTCAGCTGGTTCAGAGACAACGTATTGCATGTAAATATTATATGCATCCAAGGACAGAAAAAGAAAAAATACAAAAGCAGTGTGAGAGCATGGAAAGATGTAGAGAAGAGGGCAGTTACCAAGAAAGAAATACACTAACTGAGGAGGAGACAGAAGAAATTCAAACCAAAGAAGTCTGTGATCACATGTAAACTGTCACGCATGCCATACCTATCTTTTACACAGATAGAAAAGAAAAACCACTAGAAAAACACACTGGATGCATCTCTCAACATTATCATCCCTTATTCAGCATTGGTTACTCTCCACCAGCTAAAAGAAACAGCACAAATCAATTTTTCTTAGAAAAAATTAAGGTATTATTACCTTCATAGTGATTAATTAGGAAGAACTGCCTCTTGGAGCTTGCCTGAATGAGATCTGCCTTTCTCCCATTTCTGCTCTCTGTATCACACCACCTCTACTTTTGTAGTACTGGCCACTGTATTACTCCTACAAGTAATGATACTTTGGAATCCATCTTGTGGATGAAAAAATGTTCTTCCATAAGCATTTAGCTAAAAACTTTAAAGAGAGATATTGAGCAGGAGACTCAGAAGAGAATAAACAGTAGTCTAGCATCATCTCTTTGTTCTTTTATGACAACCCATTTTCCTTTTAACACTTCAGACCATTTTTATATGCTAAACAGGCTAAGCATTAGGGGTGCTGAATAAAGCAAGCAGTCACATCTGTCATTATTAGCATATTTTCATACATGTAGCCTACCCCAACATACTCAAAATTGCTATTATTATTCCTTCAGAGAAAATTCTTAGATAACCTGCAGCACACAGGGCACCTTCTGGGGGACGCAGAAAAGAAGAGAAGAGGTTACAGATAGGAGAAAAAGAGAAGGGTCTGAAAGAAATTGCTACTTATCCGCACAGATCTACATGCAGAGTGCTGCTGAATTCCAAGTTGGGGAACAGGAGGTGGAATCTTCAGTTTTAGGTTTGGTTTCTCTTACAGATGGCTCAATATACACAAAAATACAGTAAATCACCCTAAACCCCAGAATACAGCTCTGTAGAGGACATACGACAAAGGACTACATCTGTAACTTCATAGAAGCAGGAAAATCCATTCCCAAAACGTATTATTTAATGACTCCAAACTACAGGACAAGCTCAGGTATTCAAAATCCATTTGCAGCTACCCTTAAAAAAAAAAAAAAAAGCTAATATGTTTGAGTTTGAGATGCAAGTCATACATTTGAGATTAGAATGAGGTTGTAGGTCACAAAGCTGTCTCAGTACAGGGCTCAAATATAAACATACATAAACTGGCTTACATGTCAGACTAGAAAGATTTAGTACCTTGACATGTTCTGAAAAATATATAGGGACACTGAAAGCAATAAATATAAACCAAAAAGTGGCAATCATGTAAAGTCCTGAGAGTTTAATATTAATAGAAGAATCTCAAATTTACACATTTTTCCTCTCGATATAAAACCCAGATTTCATTTTGCTGAAACATGTTAAGTTACAACAACAAAAAAAAGCATTACAGAATACATAAGTCTCTAGATTCCTTTACTATTTGCAAACAATTATTTTGGTTGTATTATGATAGTACGGTTAACAAGAGGAAGAACTGGGGTAATGTGGACTCAGAGCCAGTGAAAATGAATACGAGTGGCATTCAGCCCAGCCTTTGACTTTCATGTAGCTTTAAGGCTGGGCCCAAAGGAGAAATCATTCATACTGGGATAACGAAGTAATGTAGTCAAGATCAGAGTCCTTTTACATTATGCTTATCTTAGCAAGAATCCACGTCTTTTCCAAACAGAAACAGATACTAACAATGCTAGCCTACTGATGCTTCTCCCAAAAACAGTCCTAAAGAAATATAACAGGAACGGTTACAGGGGTTCCCTCCTCCCCAAAACGTTAATATACAGTCGTGTGCTTCAAATTTAATCTATAATTTCACATAAGTTGAAACAACATCCTTTGCTTCGTATGCAAACTGTGTTCAGAAGGACGTATCTAATGCTTTCACTCATTGTCATCGGCAAAAAAAGTAGCAGTGCTTCCAGGAGCTTTTGCACTTCATAAATTAAGAGCTGGTGCGGGGGAAGGTAGGGGAGACAGTACACTCATGCAAGTGAAAGCATCTAGTGTTAACAGATAAAAAAAAAAAAAAATAAAAAAAAAGCTAAAACATTCACAAATAAAAAATAGTGTTTACCAGGCACATGAAAAACAATGAATTGGCTTTGTGTGTTTTGTTCTCTAGGACACGAGGAAAAAGAAAGATAAAAAGTATACTAGGTGTTCATAAAAAGTAGAACAGTTTTTTAAAGTTAGTCTTATAGTTATTTTTCAAGCCCTTAGTTTTAGACTCTAATGTTTTATGTGCCGTTATTTTGCTTTTACTGCAAAAGGAAGAGCTGGCTTCCAAAGATAAAGGAGATTTTTGGTAAATGGTGAAGGTACAGAAATAAATGACCCACTTGGCTAGTGTGTAATTACACTGGCTGAGATTGTAACAATCTATCACATGAAGGAGGATGACACCACGCTAAGGGGTTAGTCAAAGGAGATAGCCTTTGACTAACTACTGGACACAGGCGATCGATACTCCACAGATATTGTTCTCTCAAAAAAAACAATTGAGTTCTAAAAAAAAAAAAAAAGTTTGAAAATAGATTCCTCCTTTTCTCCCAGATACCGATCAGAGACTCATCTTGACCTTATTCTGGGAAAGCAATGCTTTCTTAAACAGGTATATGGAACAAATAAATCCTTCAGTGTCTTGAAAAGCATTTTTACGTACGAGAGTTTTGCTCTGAGCTCATTTTCTGCCTTTTTGTTTTTGCTTTTTTTTTTTTGGTTCAGATGAGCTCCTCTAATCCTCAGACTGTAAGGATGTAAGGAATCACGCAGTTCGCACTGAACCAACACCCATTACTGGCAGCCCCTTGTGCTGAACACACTGTCATACACCAGTTACACTAAACACCCTTTTGCAGTATTTACATTAAAAAAGACATATATCACAGAATCACACAATCACATGGGGTTGGAAGGGACCTCTGGAGATCATCTAGTCCAACCCCCTGCCAAAGCAGGGCCACCCAGAGCAGGTCCCACAGGAACGTGTCCAGGTGGGTTTGGAATGTCTCCAGAGAAGGAGACTTCACCACCTCCCTGGGCAGCCTCTTCCAGGGCTCTGCCACCCTCACAGCAAACAAGTTCCTCCTCAGGTTTAGGTGGAACTTCTTATGTTCAAGTTTGTGCCCATCTCCTCTTTTCCTGTCCTTGGGCACCACTGACTGCTATGTAGCTAACAATATTAAAAATTGTTAAAAATAAAACTCAGCTACCTTTCTGTTCTCTTTAAATACACCCAATGCTCCAGTTAAAAGATGCCATCTAAATTTACACTTTAGCTAGGATAACTCAAGATTTTATCAAGCAGTCTTAACAAGCTTTATAATAAACCTCAAAAATCTTAGGACCGCAAAAAATTCTAGTCCTGAACTTGAACCAGAACATCTGACCTGCGCCGACGGAACTTAAACACCTCCCCTCACCCCCAACAGCCTCAGCTTCTTGGGGAAAAGGGAAGTTGAAATGCCACCAAATAAAAATTCTCACTTTCCACTCTGTGTTTTGAACTTTGTTAAAATGACACAACAAAAGACACGAGAACAATGAAGATTCTGGGTAGCTTATCACAACTAAATTATTTCTTTCCATAGAACAAATTAGTCGATACAGATGCGCTACGCTCTAACACCACAATCGCCATTTGAATGATAAAACATTTTAATATTCATATAGCAAAAATTAAAATGAGTTTACAATTCAGGGATAACCTGAGACTAACAGATCAACAGCAGTAGGTGTGCATTTAACATTTTCATGTTTGCTTGTTTTTTCAGTTATACTCTTGCTTTTTGTAATTCAATGTATTTCTTTCATTCCTTTATGCTGATTCTGGATTAAGGATGTTAGGACATTATAAACTTAGTCAATACTAAGAAAAAATCAGCTGCTGATGTTTATTTTGATGTTTATTTTTAAACATCAGCTAGACCTCCTGGCAGGATCAGACATCAGAAAATATTTTTCAAGTTTTTCCTCTTCTTAGTAAAGATTAATTTCACCAAGAACAAACAGTAGAATTCTGTTTTCTTTAATGTGAAGTTTCTTGCCTTTCCTTGTTTCCTAATAATTACTTGTTACTCTGAAAGTTATGTTTGCGACACCCTGCCAGACACTGGTTAGTAACTCTCTGTTCAGAAGCAGGAATTATAAGAATTTGCATTACTATAGTATGCATTTAATTCAGCAATTTAAAAAGGCCCACACTTTTAAATATATATAAAATAATCAGAGAACATCAAGAACTCTCTCTCCTGCCTTGAAAAAATGTGTTGGTTGGTTTCACTGAATTTCACTGAATTTTTAGAGTTGGAAGGGACCAGAGAGATCATCTAGTCCAACTCTCCTGCCAAAGCAGGACCACCCAGAGCATGTCAGATCATGCTACTCAGGTTATGTTCTTTCTTTTTAAATTTGTGTTTTGGGACATATGAGGTTGAAGCCGGAAATTACCAGGCATAGGGAGAGGAAAACAAAAATGGAAGTACATAAAAAAATTTTAAAAATCACATTCTTTTTCTTTCTCTACTTAAGTAACTACATGGATTTTTTTCTAACGTTTCATATGGGAAGTACCTGGGTCAGATTACAGCCCTAAGGAGATTTTTAATTTGCTATGCAATTGCTGAAAAAAGGTATATATGTGTGGGTGTGTATATTTTAATAGAACTCTGAAAACTTCAACTTTAGCACCGTTTGAAAGGTCATACAGCCAAGTAGCACCACAGCATATGGAAAACTTTACCAACTCTACTATACATTCAGCTATTCATATACATGTCAGATTAGTGTTATTCTTGTTAATCTCAACAGCAATGTTTAGCCTTTGAAAAGCAAATGTTATCATAAAATGACTTTGTAATTATTCCTCTCACTTCTGTTTTGCACAACGCTTCCATTTCCTTTCAGATTCATCACTTGAGACTCTCTGCAGTACTGGACTCGCCACATCAAGCAGTACTGCAGCAGGAAGGTTACTTCTACATCAAAGAAGACATTAGCAAGATGAAATTATTCAAAATTTAGATTCAGAAATATTTTTTTCAGTATTGTAATCTGTTATTCTTTTCTTGGTCCACTTATTTTTCCAGTTTATTTCTAAATAATCCTTTAACTAGTTAGAGCAGAAGTAAAAAGTAACATAGGATATAATTTCTAAGCAATCAATCTAAACGACTAAATAGCAACATGAACTCCAGCAAAACTAAAATTAAACACCTACTCTTATTTATACTGCTTCAGAACTTTTGACTGTTTAACGTATTCTCTGAAAACCTTCTCCTCACCAGGCTGTCAAGACACTACCCCCTTGAGTCTTACCACTATCCACCCCTTCTCCTTTTTCTTAACCTTACCCTACTGAAAAGATACACCAGGAAAGGGGTACCTAACATAAGCCCTAGTGTGAATACAGGTGTATCAACAAATTGTGAATTTGGTAACTGACCGGTTCAGACTGCATGCCTTGCACGCTTCTGATGATCTACCTTAGTCAAGGATATGAGAAAATACAATTTTTTGACCAACACTGGCAACAGCATGGGCTGTTGATGCAATTACACAAGTTTTACGGAGGTGTTCTAATTTGTCTAGGGAGCTGCCTTAAGTTAAAGCAACAAAATTCCTGATTTCTAGTATAAACTACAGATAGGTTCACACAACAAAATTATCTTGGCGAAACTATCAAGCAGATGAAGGCACGGGGTTTCTGAAGGGATGGAACAATCCAATCCGGCTTTCCCACATTACAATACATAAAGCCCCCATCAAACTTTGCTTATGCTTCCTGATAAAAACTTATTGAATGCACAATTGTCTGTTAGTAATATATAGAAAAGATACAGTACTAGCTTTATTTGCAAAATAATAAAGGATAATATGATTTTTCTTTTTTAAACTATTAAAAAAAAGTAATTTTCTGAAAACTACCTACTATCTCACCCTCAAGAGAAAAATCTCCAAATCTCCTTACTTTGTGGCCAGTAAAAGAGGGATTTGAAGACCTGGCCTTTTCACATTACACACAGGCAACACACCCACCAGTTTATTAATGGGTAAGCATCATCAAACTGCTTCTTCCTTCCTTGCCCCATAAAGAGCAAGAAGCTCTTCATTAAAAGGTGTCAGCAAAATAAGAAGTTTTTTTGAAACAACAACAACATATATTATCAAACCAGTCTTTAGTTGGACAAAATATTCTAAGGCATCTTTCTTTACAGATAAGACATTTTGCCCTTCAAACTTGGTAGGCTCCCTACTTACTCCCAACATTCTCCTTGAAGAAACTGTTCATAAAGTTAAGCCACACTCACCCTTCATGATCAAGAGATAAACTCCAGAAATGTTTGCAATTAAGAAAATCCTAGGATTCAACCTCGCTGACCTCACTAACCACCTTCTTTAGTCTACAAATTTCACCTTTTTGCCTTGAGAACCTTCAATACTCGGGTTTGTTGGAGGAGATGGTACTACTACAGCCAAACTTAAATCTCTGAGACTAGCAGTTCTATACTGTCCTTGTTACTTTGCAAGATCAAGCTAATAAATAGCATCACTACAGGTAGTGAAGAATTACAGTTATAAACAAGTAATAATATAACAGAACCTCTAAAATGAGATTTTTTTCATTATTATTACCTGTTTTTATTTTCACCTGAAGCAACTATTTAAACGAGCTTTTCAACTTGAGATACAACAGAATTTGTGGAAGATGAAAATGTTTTCCTCTGTAGCTGTTGCCTTCAGTCTCATGTGTGCTCTATATATTTTAACCCTGCAATCTCTACTAAAACATATTACCTCTCTAGAACAAAAGCAGAGAAATTTCATGAAAATTCTCAGCTTGTCCCTTATTGAAAGAAAACTGCATCCAGCCCTTCAGCACATTAGGCCCGGGGTTAAAAAATAAAAAAAAAGTAATCTTTTCTTCATATCTAATAAAAAAAACCCAAAAACTTTCAAATTCAGCTCTAGCTCAAAAGTTGCCTCTGGAAAAAGCCACAGTTGAAGATGGGCACATCCAAGCTAGATTCTGCCAACACAGGAAAATATTGAGACAAAGAGTCTCATTCTCTTTCTCGTGAGAGAAATCACATAACCCATGAGATCTATAGCTTTCGAAGTGTACACTTTTTACATGCTGCTTTATCAATTCCAATTTTGTAAAGTTATATCTCCCTAGATGATTAAAACTTTGCTGGAAGCTACCCAAAAACGGCTAGCATTTTAACACATTAAAACGTAGAAGATCTCTCACTGTAATGGTGGAAAGCAACTTCACATAATCTATAGCAGTTTATTATTAAATTAATGTAGAAATCGCATATTAACAAAAAGGAGCAGAAAAGTGCCACGTTTAAACAGAAGCATGTATTCATCCCGATTTCACAGAAACCGTTAAAAAAATAACCCCTGACTTCCTTTATGCTGGTTGCCTATGCCCGCCTTTCCCCCACCCCCTCCTTTTTGCTTCAACTTCTGTTGTCTTATATCTTTTCAAGGACAACACAAATAGGAACATGCTAAGGTTTATTAAGTCATCTTGCTATGTTATTGTCAATTCTGGCTATGAAGAATTTCTTAGCATCACTAAAGCTCCACAGAGAGCAATGAA
>JAHREE010000413.1:925709-985709 GCA_033628505.1 Tringa tobata | reverse complement strand
TCTAGAATTATGTTAAGCGTGCTGCAAAGTGCATTATGTGATATTTCCATTTTGCTGTAGATCATTATTATAAAATGGAAATTATCGTGTCCATGTTTTGTGCACTTTGTAATTTACAAAATGATTACATAAACCTTATTTGAGGATTATCAGAAAATAGTTATTCTTCAAGCATGGAAATATTTTATCAATTACACTTTTCCCTCATCAACTATACCGGTATTATCACAACAAGCAAACCACACCTAAAGAGCGAGTAGGATTCGCTGCTTCTTAGTTAAAAGACAGTAATGATAGTTTTAAATCCAGAGACACAAAGAGATGGGCAAAACCACAAGGCACATACTCACCAAAATTACAGACATACAAAATGCTTAAAGAAATCTGGTCTAGACAACCATAATACAAGCCTTCTTTTGAAATTGTATGGAATGAAGTCATTAAAAATTCCTAGAAATGTTGAAATAGACTGTTGTTTTTACACTCGTGATTTTTTTTCTGAAACAGCCTAATTTACTTAACAAAAGAAAAATAGCATTAAGCACTTCTTTTGACTTTTCATTTTTAACCTTATAACCTAGAGCCCAAAAATCGGTATTTCTGGTAAATGGACGTTCTATCCCATAATATCACAACCCTTAATTTTAACACCTCCCATTAATTTTACTCGTAACATTTTCTTGATGTTACTATACATTATAGAAATTACTAGTGCTTGGAATAGTGTTTTTTTTCTTTCCAGAAAACAAGCAGTAATTGAACAATGAAGAAAGGTTACTGGGAAAAAAAAGTTTGCTGTCTACCCATGTAGTTCTCTTGTGTTTATTATTCCATTGCATTCAAGTAACAGGATCTAAATATACCAGCATATTCAACGTGGCTATGTTCTAGCTTAAATATGATTCAGTTACTCTTAGGCCTTAATTAAGGATGTAATACAGGGATTTGAACTTGTATGTTAGATTTGCAAGTAAAACTCTAGCTGTGACTCGTGCTAAAGAAGTTAGACAGGTATCATTGTAATGAAGATATATACTGAGAATTCCAAAATTATTAATTTGGCAGTACTGTTTTCACCTTAAAATTGCTAATCCAAAACTCACAACTTCCCTCAAACTTAAAAATAAGTTTGTCTGTTTGTTTGAAGTTTGCCAGAAAAGAAAATAAGGTACTAAATTGTGGTTCAATCTTGGAACCATATCACGCATCATGAAGACAGCTAGTTTTAAGAAAACATTTACTTTAAAAAATTATTTTTCAAATAAGTGATAGGAGTAGACCTGGACATTCAAGACAAATTCTGCCACATTGTTAAAGCCAAGTTTAAAGTCACAAGAGAATCACCCTGTTTTTTACTGCTCTAACAAAACGCTAGCTTTCTGACATTCACCTACACTAAACACTGACACGTGCTTTTTACCTTTTTTATATTACTGCGTTTTTAAATTAAAAAAAAAAAAAACCCCAAACTGAAAAATCTTGTTTAACTTTTAAATTTGACCATAACACACTAATTCAAATCGCCTGAGCATAGCTGAGCACAGCTCAATTCTTAAGAATACTTTAAAACACCAAAACAGTGCTTTACCTTGGCGCAGAGCTTCCCCAGGCTCCATGCTTGTCTGTCAGAATATTGATAATTTTCTGTATTAGTTGATTCGCAGTCACCTGGTCTCGGTACTTGGCTGCCATTATCAAATGGTGACACATTTTCTCTTCTTCCCGCTTGTCGGCAGAATACTGGGCACACAGTGACTAGGAAGAAAATAAAGACTTTTTTACTTTGTATTTTAATTATACCATCCAAAGGAACTTTGAAGCACTTCGTAATTAAGTACTCATCCAAAACCCTTGAGAAAGAAGAATTAACCCTATTTTACGGGTTTGAGAATCGAGGCAGTGGGCAGCTGCCCACAGTAGATCTGTCCAGAGGATCTTGGTTTGTCATCCATGAGGGTCAGGATTTAGCAAATGCCAACACATTAGTAGCCTGATTACGCAATAAAACATATAGGCACGACCACTTTATTTCGTAACAAAGTAAAAGAATAGCTTTATAAAACCAGAGGCAAGTTTCAGAATAACGGATGCCAGCCAGCTGACCACTCCACTGCCATAACTCTTCATTAGATTCGGGTCGTCAACCATTTGCTGCTGTTTGTATAAATATATATGTAACTATAAAAACTAAGGAGAAAAATCTACGTGTCTTCAGATAGACACAAGACAAAACGCATGTGAAGACTGGATCGATCTTTACCAGATGTCTTCTTGAAGTTGAGCACATATGCAGGCCAGCACGGGAAAGGCTGTAATTTTCCCAGCTCTACTACACCTATTGTACAAACATCCTCTGTTTACTGAGGTACTCAAAAGCAAACGCTAGTGAACAACAACTGGAAGGCACACCTACAAACAGAACTCAAAAGTACTAAAGATTCTTTGTTACAACGTTTTCTTACAATTTTGGGGTTTGTTGATCTTCTGAAAATTTGTCTGTTAATAGGGAACTCAAAAAAACTGGCATCACGTTTAGATCAACCCTTCCTCAAACCACTGTACATGAAGACCTACATGAACAAATTCAAGTATCGGTAGAAACAATAAAGGCTTTTCCCCACTTCAGCACTCCCTGCTTCTAATTTCAGTTTTCATCTGGCAATTGCACAGATCACGTATGTCAGACAAAGCATTTCAGCCTTGGCCAATGATTGGATTATTCTGTGATCTAGTTAGTAGAATGGACACAAATGCCTGCCTAACAACAACAAAAAAATGGCTTTTTCTTTGTGAAGCACAGCTGATGCAGACACTAGTACAATTATTGCTCAGAGCTCAGATAACAGCACAGTGTTGTAATGCTTTTTATGTTTAAAACAGTAGCAATGCTTTTTCTATATAGATCTATCCATACATACAAGCATCAAAAAAGTAGGCAGGCTATGAATGTTATTGATATATGTGTTTACGCAAATATATATATGTCATATAAAGTGAGAGAAAGAAAGGAAGAATGTGGAAAAAAAACAAAATAAAATTTGGAGTTGTGTAGATTTTCATAGACATTAGAAAACAAAACCATGCTAACAGATGAATAAATGTTAAAGAGCTATTTTAACAATTTCAATAAATTTACAAATTTCCTCATCATTTTCCCACACCTTAGATCAATGCTCAACTGATGAACAGACATCCAGAACGAGTGAAGAACGAGCGGCTGACTTTCCAAGTCACTGAGATATCAAAAATTGGCTTTTGTACTCCTACGTGAAGCACTTTGCCACCCCTCTTCACAAAAACGTTAAGATGGCTAAATCATAACCATCACTAAACAAGTTTTTTCTAGCCCTTTTTCAATACAGTTGTCTTTTTCAATACATTAATCTACTTTGCACCCGCAATGATTCCAAGTTCTTTTCAGCACTTTGTAAATGTTTCTTAAGCTATTATTTTTAAGTTGCCTGAAAGGGCAGAATTCTAAAAACAAGCGTATAAGGTAAGCTAAGTAGGAAAATGTTTTAAAGTGCTCTTTAATGGATCCTCCTTTACAATTTGAACAGCAACTTTTCATATCTGACATAAAATCTATAGATATAAATCACATTAGAGGGTTATTCTTTCCCTATTATCAATCTCTGTCTCTTTATGGAACATTAAAGTCACATTTGACCTTAAAACATGATAAAATGGAAATCAAACTAGAATGTTTTGTAAAAGATATAATGAACTTGTACCCCTTTTAAAAAAAAAAGTCTCTTTATGATGTAATTTTGAACGCATCCTTCATTAAATACCAACAGAGATTCTCAAAGTTTAGCTGTGACATTCAAACGAAGAAAAAAAATGGTATTTTATTGTCCTGACATCTTCCATATAAACAGAATCAGCCTGTTACAAAACAGAAACATATAGGACTCCACTTTTCAGCCAATTCAGCATTTCATATGAATAGAAATTTGCAATTACCCACCAAAACTGCGAGACTCCCACAAGCAGCAATGCCATAACATTGTAACATCACTCCAGGAAGCACTTTAAACCACAGCACATTCTTTACAACATATATTTTACAAACAAGAACAGAAAGAAGCCACAGTTCTGCCAAATATCTGGCATGCACCTGTATAGTTACTAACATTAAGAAAGTTTTGCAAGAATAATTTTCTCTTTGATCATACAGGTGACTCCCCAGTTGGTCAGTGGTTCCTACCTATGATATATGCCAAATATTCAGCAAAAAAGAAACTATTTCTCCCCCTTCTTCTCTCAAATAGTATTTACTACAGGAGTGAAGAAGACTGACTCCACCAAAAGAAACGGAAAGAGACCAATCCCAAAGTACCCAGTCACCAGTTTTCACTGTCCAGATGCCTTCAGGTTCATCTGATCCACCACTTTCAGAGATGCAATACCAGGATACAGAGCGGTACCTGTTAATACTTCCCACTAAATCCCAATCGTTCCATTTATGTAAAACAAAAATTCACCTTGATTTCTCTTTATTTCTTTTTTATTGTTTAATCTCTTGCACTACTCACCCTGTCATGCTTGAATATGGTTTTACAATTAGATATACAGCTGCCTGCAAACAGGTTTGGCAAACCTTCTTCCACCAGTGCTTTGGCCTTTGTGATTTTTGCTATCTCTTTGGGCAAGTGCGTAATACAAGCACAATCATGAAAATACTGCAGTCACACTCATGATGAAACAGAAAGTGTTGAAAGGAGAAAAACGTATTTTCATACATGCACTACACAGGTTATCTGTGAAAAGACTTCAATTGAGTGGCTGGTAAAAATTTTACAAAGGGGAAGTGTTTTACAGGGGGAAGCAAAATCCTTTGACACAGCACAGAGCAAAGGCCCTTGTTGTCTAGCCCTTCACCCAGGATTGAACAGAAACCTTCCCTCTGCCATTATCACAGAGCAGAACAGGGCTTTTTTCCTCTCTTCCATTCCCTGCTTGGACAAGACTGCAGGCTATTTTAACATGTAGGTTATCTGAAGATTTATTTTTAAGGAACAGTAATTCCACTGGAGCACAAAGTCATCCAAACGGCAAGTTATAGATATGAAAATACAATGCATTCTGTAAGAAGGAAATATTCCAGAAATACTATTGCAAACTACTGACAAGGTGAGTTAGTCTATTCCGCCTGTCTGTATTTCAGTGAAAAGGAGGATTGGTCTCGTGTTTTCAGAACTACTTTTTCTTTGATCTTTATAAAAATACCAAGTAAAAGATTTCCTTTGCACACTATCATCTGCACACGTACCTTTGCAGGCCCAAAATTCTAATGTAATGCTTTCTACAAACTACAAAGCAGTTTAATGGTGTAGGATTTTTAAAAGTAATATTGTGCTTTTTGACTTTTATTCCTCAACTTGGACATCACCAAACACTTTTACAAGTGCCAACTCCTTTGTCTAATTTGGCTAAAAGCTACTTGCTTTGTGAACAACCTGTCTCAGAGTGGGTTATTTAAGAGGAAAAGCCATCCATAAGATAACGCGTAGCCTTGCCACTAATGCAAATTCCCTACAAATAAGGATATTTTAGTAAATGAAGGAGCTCCTCAATCCTCTGCTTTCACAGGTCTTTGCACTTGACCTCTGACCTGAGGCTTAAAGTCTGGACTGAAAATGCTACCCAGGGAAATCTTACAAAGACTCCTGAATAAGACTTAGAAAAATGAAAGCTTAAAACCTCAACAGCGAACAAAAGTCAACCAATGACAACGTCTGACAGCCACCGTCAATTCTGAAGTGATGCTTCTGTCATCCAACGACTCCAAGTATTGATTTCTCTCAGCATGAAAAAAGCTTAAGCCAATGAAATAGATATAGCATCATCCCCCCGATAATAGCCATCAAGGTTAACACCAGCAGAACACTTATCAAAGTATCTCTTCTATTTCTTCTTGTTTTAATGGACTGAACACAATGCAAGGGCTTCTCAGCTCTGCAACCTATAGTTTTCCAAACCTCATTTATCCACTTTTCCAGCCTTTTATCTGATTTGAAGATTAAAAAGAATCTGCATCTAAATCAAATGTTTGTAATACAAATGGGGAGGAGAAAACAAAACAAAACAAATAAAAAGGTGTTTCTGTAGCCAGACATTCCTGGGGAAAAGCCCCATGCATTTAAAATCACAAAAGGGGGAAAAAAAACCTCCGCAGTTGACTTAGATCACACCAACACAGCCTGGCAAAACTATGGTCATGACCAGAAAAAAAACCTACCACAGTCAATTTGGGTTAGTGATTAGAGAGAAATGCAAGGATCTCAAGAGACATCTGGTTTTAATCTGTGCTGAGTCAACAGCTTTATTCTTTACCTTTAAGTCTCACAGTATTAAGCTTTAGTAAACCCAACCGCACGCACTTTTACTGAGATTGCATCTTTCAAACCAACACAATTTATAGTGGAGTAGGTAAATGAGACAAACTAACAAGAGCTCAACTGGATATGAAAAACAACTGATGGAATAAATAGTAAAGAGCAGAGACAAATAGCATCAGATTTATTCTGCAGTATCCATTAGTACCACAGACTATTTTTTTTTTTTACCTTTTTCTTTGATGCTTATCTGATATTATTTGTCTTACAGTAGCACCCTTGGATCACAAAGGCAAAGCTTTACACAAACAAATAAGAGCTCTTGCTCCTTGCTAGAAACTGGGATTTGCTATCCGTGCCCTGTACCATTCCAATATTCTAACTCTCTGAGCAGCACTGCTAACCATTGGCAGAAACAACACGCAGAAACAAAGGTGCTTTTTGAACACAAGGAGGCAGTTCTTACCATAGGTATGCCCAGGGGCTTTGCATTCAAAGCACGCACTAGGACAGACACTTTCCTCCCTCTCTCTCTCTTGCAAACCCAGTTTATGTCTGCAGTCCCTTTATACTGTTCTTGTTTTAAAACAAGCTAAGATCTCCAAAACATTACACCTGGGCATTAAATTTGAGATCCTTTGGATCCACATCTTCCAAGTAGAAGGCATTTTTCAAGCCAGAAATAACCAAAGTACAATTGCCCTATGCTCTAGGAACAGTAAAGCTCAGCACATCTCAGATTAGATATCATAGAGTCGCTCAGATGAAAAAGAAGGAGCCAGTGAGAATCTTTTAAACCACTTCCCAACCACACTGCATCAACCTGGTGACACTCAACTGCTTCAACACCACCGCAGAGATTAGTACTGTATTTGCTAAAGAACATCTAGTTGAATGCAACAAACCAATTGGATCCGGGAACAACTTCCAGAACTGACAAGTTCACTAAGGAACATCAACTCCATCCAGCAAATGAGACACACACTTAGATAATCTAAGGATTATGCTTAGTGAAGGCAAATTCAGGTTGCACTGCTCTGATTTTTCATAACCGTTGGATACTTGGTTCTGCAAGCTTTTCGTATTGTCATTTCTACACAACTTACGTTCTTAAAAGGGGAAAAAAATACCTTTTAAATGAGGTGAAAACGTGTATATAAATCTCAAAATGGGCCAAACACAACGAATTCTACTGCTTCAACCAAAGCAAAGCCGTATTTGACTGTTGCTTTGTCTGTAGCCACTAAATGTGTGTGAGCAACTTGTTACTGCCAGAAGAGAAATAACAGTATTTAGTTCCAGTCTCCAATGGTGCAGCAAGCACTGCTCGAGAGAACTGTCCCAGTTCTACTTTCAAAGCTCCCCAGTTTTTCTTTCTGTTCTTCTTGACCTGCAGGTTCTTTCTATCATTATCCACCCAAACTTCACCTTTTGTTCTTGGTGTTAGTACCTTAATCTAGCAATAGAATGGGGACACTTCTTCCCCTCTGTATAGTATGAACACTAAGTGGAAGTAGGGGGAAAAGGTATCATCCACGGCGATGGTGGTGCTGTCAGCTCAGGAAACATCTGCCAACTAAGTCTTGCTGTGGCTTTCAACCTATTCTTCAAGATCTTGTGAAAAATCTTCGTATGACCAGGGGCCAGGTGGCACATTTCCAATAAACCCCAACAAACTAAAGCTCTGAAACGTCCCATGCTCCATAACTATGACCACCTCCTCTCCAACTGCCTTGTTCCACTAAGGCACAGTAAGGACCTCTGTTACCTGTAAGGTAGGTGGAAAGTAGTCCAGCAGTTTTGGCATGTTCAGGTGGCACAGATACATCTTAAATGAAGTCTCTGACACACACTATTGAGCATTTTTTAACAATGCAACTTACAATTAAGAAGCCCTTAAAGGTACTACACAAACAGCAATTTTTGTGTCAGATGAATTCCGAATCATTTTTCATAAGAGGTGCAAAAGGTACATTTCTGACAGTGAGGAAACAACAATACCTCAAAACATGGAAAAAAATGAAATTCTCAATGGAAAGAAGTAACATTTTAAAATACTTTAATTTGGAAACATTTTTGCCAACGTTCTTTTCCAAAACAAGAAAAAAAATAATCTCACTCTTAAAGTAATTCAATCTCTGAAAGAACAAAGAATGGAAAAATTTAGCCAGAGTGATTCAGATAAGCAGAAAAACTGAAAGATAATTTGGAACCTTATTACAAAATACCTTGTACCACTTTAATCTATAAGTGACTTCAGCCTCTGGCTATAACAAAGTGAAAGGCATTTGCACAAGTTTCTATAGCTATCAAAGACACAGCTATAAATAATTAGGTATATTGGTATTTAACACATGACTTAAGTTAATTGTCTCAACACCTACCTTACAGGAATGTGTACTTCTATATAGGGCTAATTTTTATTATGTAAGAAGTCACATTTATATTATATGTAGAATACAACGCAAAAATAATCAACATACCTCTCTTGGTTTTGTTATTGTTTTATATTCCTGACGCATCACACTCACTAAATTTCCTTATAAATTCGCCAAACACATGCAAAGCAAATTAATTTCCAGCCAAAATCTCTACGTAAACAGTTTCCAAGAATATGTAAAGTTCCAGATCTCCAAAAGGCAGAAAGATTAGTCCCTTGAGATATCCCTGCAGCCTGGGGTCTGTGTTTCTATTTCTATTTTCTACATACTTTCTCTCAAGCACTTTTCAGTTTTCCCTGTTTAGTGTCTTAGTTTGAGAACACAACTCTGATTTTAATCCAGGAGATTCAGAATGTACTAAAACATACCAACTCATGAACACAGAACCGAAAAAATCACATTCATTTGAGATAACAAGACATTCAGGCATAATGCTTTCCTATCTTGCTAGGGCTGGTTGCATGCCAACGACTAGCACATCTCTAGTAAGCCTCAGGACTTTGGATACCAAGCTGGTCTCAGATCTGACTGGGCTCCTTAAGATGTCACTTAACGATGCTTAACGAAGGAAAGAAAAAAAAAAAAAGAATTTGTAGTTTTGCCTTTCTATTACTTTGTTCTGTACCCTGATAAAAGGCATCTGCTGAGAGCATTCTACTCTGTATTGTAGTCTAGTACTCACTAGATGTTGAGAACAAATTAAGAACAAAGCAAAAAATACCATCAGCCCACAATAAAATCAATGTATACACACAAGGATGCATAATAGTAATTAAGGCAGATGTAGGAACAAATCTCCTATCATTCTGCACCAGCAACAGAAGGAGCTTTAGAAGTGTTCCGTGCCAGATTTGGCAAACTTTTTGTAAAACCTTGACCATGAAACATTCAAACGTGAACACAAACTCACGATCCAAAAGGTAACCCACCTGCCCTTCACCACTTTCTACCATGCTTGCTCCAAGAGTTAATTTAGTGGACTTGATCTCTGAAGTTCAGGACCTTTTCAGCCTCTCACAATGGAGAACGATCACTTTGAGTGGCACATATCCTTGAGCAACACTGCTAAATAGGACAAACATGTTTGCTGGCAAAGCATTTCCTTCCCCCACACAGAAAAAAAACCCTCTAGTTTCTGCCATTGAGCCATTGCACCTTCATCTGTACCTGCAGAAACATTTTAAGTCATTATTAAGGAAAAGCATTAAGGGCTTCTTTTTTTTGTTAGAGGAATTTCAAATTACTATCAGAGATTCTGTGGAAAAAAAAAAAAAGGATTACATGGGATTTTATTAAAAGTCTATTCAAAAATAACACACTCAGTGCTGCTGATTCACAAGTTTCTTGTTTCTTGTAACACTGCAAACTTGCTCTTTACCTTATGCCAAAACTAAGATTCTTGAGAGGCTGCTTCTTTGAAGAATCACGTATTTTAAAAACAGGCTATTTTGATTGAGATTATGATGAAGTGGCAAAGATTAAAAAAAAAAAAAAGAATTACAGAGGCAAATGGGAAAGATTCTTAAAATACAGTCTTATATAGCAGTTATTCTTTAAAATCATTCCTAGCCATTTACTTTGGAAACATGTTAAGCAGTCACAATCCCAGCTTCAGATTAACCTCTGCCTTAACTTAAAGCCTCCTGTCAGAATTCCTATAGCATCAAACTACGAAAAGCAAATTATTTGAACTTTTTTTTTTTCTCCTCTTTCCTTTTGTCATACTCCACATTTTGTATTTCATTCCAACCAGCCTATGAGTTTTTTTCCTTTGTAATTGGTTCTCATGCACTCATGTAATACAACTTTGGAATTTCAGCACATAGGTTTGAACAGGTTTGGTTTTTAATTAACATGTTTTTATTCAAGGAAAGCTCTGCCACCCTTGAAAGGCTGATATTTGTCACTAGAAAATGTTGGGGGAGGATAATTTAATTTCTTTTTAAAATTGTGTGATTTTATTATCCATAAAAAGACAGCATTTGAAATACTCTGACTATTCAAAATGTGAGAAGAAAACAGCCTCTGCTTTAATTTACAGCAGTCTCAGTTAAAAACACTACATTTTACAACTCTAGATCCTTATACTGAGCAATACGGAACAGGGACTAAAAATACTCTGTAAGAATTGCTTTTAAATTTGTATTTTTTTCTTGCCCACTTGGTTTAAACGGAAAGACCGCAATGGTGCAAGGGTCAGTGTTGCAACTACCACAGATGCTGCCTTCAGAGAAATGAAGTACCATGTAGCACCAAGCAGTTTTCTACTGGCATCCTCCTATACACTGCCAACATCTTAAAAAAAAAAAACAAAAACAAACAACAAAAAAAAAACCCCACAAAAAACCCCCAAACCAGCCCAACAAAAATAGAGAATACTCCATAAACATAATTCCTTTACATAAGAACAACATATAAGTTCCATTTCATGAGTTTTCTGTTTATTTCCCATTTCAATATTAAATACCAGAACTTGTGAAATATCCTATTTCAAAGCTCTGATGTTCTTGTCGATTTTTATTTTTGGTTTTGTTTCAGTTCAGCATGCAAGGGTTTTCTGTCTGGTTAGCTCTTTTTTTTTAATTGGCACAACTGTGTTTTCATACTACCCTTACACTATAACAATAATAGTTATTAACATTTGTTACAAAAAACTCAACTCATGGACATTAGTGTAACGGCCCAAAACAGATTACACAGTACAACTGCACAAATCCTGCTTAACTAGATTTCACTAATTGATTTTAATTCAGTGTAAAATAACACACTCATTGCGTGGAGCTTGTTATGTTTAGAGGACAATCACCTCGCAGGATAAAAAAGCTACACAAATTCTGTGGATTTTTAAAACAAGAATCGGAGATTGGATGTGAATTACAGTTCACTTGTTAACATTATAAGTATTAAAGTACAGCGATTAATCAAAATCACCAGCTTCCACCAAGCATGCACAAAACTGAAAGAAACTACTGAAATGATATAAAACATTATATAAAACACATGTAAGTGACAGCTATTGGACGTACCAAAGAGCCATGTAACAACATCTCTCGTGCACTTTAACAGCTTCAGTTACACTCTAGCCCATAACCCACCTCTGTCTACTTCTAATATTCCAAATTTCTGAGTAGCCTCAAACAGCTGCCATTCAGAACTAACCTGAGAGACATTCCTCCCTCCTCTGCTGCCGACCATATGAAACTGCCTGGCAAAACGGTGTTGGTCCGATGCCAAGATGGGTGATGCTGGCTTCAAGGCTACCAACAACTGCTTAGAAATCAGATATTTGGGGTTTCTAACAGACGGTGCAGGAAAAAATAAGCAAAAATATTTCAGAAGTCAGAATACCTGATTTTTATTTTTTTTTCTTCTGTATGTGCTGGTTCCAGCCACCCTCCCCCAGAGTTCCCTTGCTCTTTTCATGGTGGGTAGCAGGCTGGAGATGCTCGGCGAGGTCCTGCCCAGGGGGCTGTGGTACTGCAGTGGGTACCCAACCGAAAGCCCAGCAGGGCACTGACAGCCCTCATGGGACCCTGACAGTGTATTGTGAGTCTCCGGTCCCAAGTTATGACCCAAACTTGTTTCACAATTGCCATATAGTTACTATAATATAGTAACTCATCCAATAATTGAGTATTTTGCTTGCTTTGTCTGTCACGGCTCAAACATTTCCAAGGTGACAATTGGCATCGGTCATGAAAGATGGAATCTTAAATTGCTCTAAGGGCAGCACACAATTCAGGGTAGTTTGATGAGATTTACATCTCTAAATTCCACATGGACAGGCAGGAAGAAGGATGGAAGGAGCACAAACATCTCAAAATCCATTATGCCGTAACTTTGGCATTACTGTCTAGACCCAGAATTTGTTCTAACAAATTTTTGACCAAAAAACCCACAGTATCTTGGCACTAGAGCACAAAGAAAAAGTGTAACGATGACCAGAGCACCTGCATTTCTCATTATTATTATTATCATCGCATTCCAAGTCCTAATTCCAAGATATATCTAAATCTTTAAAGATGGCCAGAAATCTTTGAAGATGCATTTTCTAAAATGTGAACTACTAACAGAGACCTAGAAACGTGAGCAGGAAAAAGGTGGAAGGGAAAAGAGGAGTGGTGAGGACAGTATTAGGAAACGTATCTTCTTCCTTGTGTGAAACAGAGCAGCAAGGACAATTTGGTTTTCTGAATGGTAAGGCCTTTAAAGGATTGAGTCTGCCACTTCCAGTAGGACTTCAGATTAGCAGAGAAATCCAGAGGTCTTTAAGTCACTCCCCAACACAACAACCATCTCAAGAGCAACTTGACTGCCCGATAGATCTTCCTTTTCATGATCTAAGACCACCTCAAAGGCACTGAATCGGTTTTCTTCTAATTAGGTTGAACAGAAAAATGAGCAGGTGCACTAATTCTGTAAAGACTGTATAAAATAATCAGATGAAGTGGGAAGAGAGAGAGAGTCAAAAAAATCTATTCTAGTGATTCCCATTTAAAAGCTAATACAGAAAAGTTAAGATAAGCTGGGCTGCAAGGCAATGAGATAGAAATGGCAATGCAAAAGGACCTTTCGGTTTCTGTTAAGAATTCTGATTAGTTCAGTCTTGTTCCCTTTCCTGGAAAAGTGTACAGGTCTCCTCAGAAATAAAAGGCTACCTTTATAAAAGACTAGGAATGTCACCCTTGGCTGGGTGTGGCTTTACAGTTTTCCACCATTTCCCTCCCTGGATCCCAGGCAGACTTTAAGCCCTATCTACTACAAAATAACGATCATTCTAGCAATTTAATTTTAAAATCCTTATTTAAACAATTACTGTCTTTTTTCAACCATCGTTCACGGAGGTATTTATTCCAGGACAGTCACTGTCAGGATTGTATTCAGAACAGAGCATTCTCAATGGAAGGCTTTCAGTAGAATGAGAAATGCCAAGTCAGGATAAACTCTTACAACTGGATATAATATTTTGCACTACTTCTTCCTCAATAATGTTCCAATAAATGAAAGAGGAAAATACTCTGTGACTAAGTAGTATCGGAAACATTGAAAACCTTAACTGTAATTACTTTCACGCTCTACTGATGAACTTTTCCAAACATCTCACTATCTTAATGCATATGTTTTACTATGGTATACTTCCCACATTGCCCCAAAATTGATTTGCATAAGCCACCTTCATGAATATCAAAAAGGCTGCATGAATCAAACTTTGTCATGCCCAAATGAGAAGACTGCATTAACTAGAAGATGAGACTATGCATAGTATGATTTGAGTGCAAACAAGGGGATAACCAGTGTATCTATAACTTACACAATCAAGAAGCCATAGGTCAAGACAAGTAACCACTCAAACTATGGACTAGATCTTCAATCCAGACTTTTACAGGGTCAGTTATGCTATGCCTTTTAGGCATACCCAAACCCTTTTTGGGGTTGCAAATAAATGTAACAAAGATATTTGTTCTTCCTTTCTCCTATAGAAATACCAGTGTGCAAGTGCTTGGATAAATCCTCCAGATAAAAAGTGGATTTTACTTTCCAAAGCTGATAGACCAAGGGTCAGAGTTTTAAAAAGTAAATCTTTTGGAGGATTATACACCTAACTACATTCAGGAGTTTTAATGGATCAATAAAAAAAACCATATTGCAAGTACATGAACTTGTACACGGTTACATTTTCGTACATCCAGCTGCAGAACGAGCTGGCTTCAGAGAGTCATTTTAAATTTTCATTTCAACCACCAGCTATTGTTAAAAAAAAAATTGACATTTTTACAAGTAACGCAAACAATAACATCCTAATACCTGTATGCACCAGTCCACCCTAGCAACTTCAGAGCTGCAGGGGTTTCACATGAAATCCAGCTCCAGTCAAGCGGGACGGGCTTTAGCCCAACAGCCTGAGCTCAGGTCACTCATAGGAGTATTTGCAACTCAGGTGCTTTTGCTAAGAAAAGTCAAATGAGAAAGCAATTAAACATGCAGACACGGAACTAGATTATAGGGGAAGATTTTACAGTTTTGTGACCTTCTTTTTCAATTCCTGTTATAAACAAGCTTTTCACATAAACCCAGTACTTTCAAAAACGAAATTGTATTTCAGAGAATACTCAAGACCACTGCCAGAAGACTATCAAATACATCTGGGCTACAAATGACAAACGTTGGATCAAAAATTAACACCTATTTAGCAATCAGATGCATATTTCATCCTTAATGAAGGCCTGAAAAGAAGAGTTCACTTTATTCCGGAGGCAGGTATCAAAGCAGATCTCACAAAGCAACATAGGCGCATCATCTAAGGATCTTTTTCACATTAAGAATCCTATTAGAAGGAAAACACTAAAAGGTAATTGAATTTCCCTCAGTTATCTTCATCTCTGTCAGCTCCTGCTACAATAACTTACTCTCCAGAGCAGAGATAACTCAATTCTGTCCAGCAAGCATATGTTATGAATCTCCAAAGCAAACTTGTCTAAATCATTCTGGTCTTCTATCAAGGTTGGCTGTGGATATGAACTCTGACAGAAAGCAAACAAATTTATTTTTATCTTTTCAATAATTCACTTCCCTTTGCCTTGATGGAAGAATCTAAAGACATAAATGTTTCCACTAATTCTGGAATTACAAAGACTGGTTGAAAATATTTTATCTGGAAGTTAATGCTATTATAAACTGTTTGATCCACAGATTGTTTTAGCAGAAAGAAAAAAAAATGAAAAAAGAATGTTACAGCAGTTCCAGGTTCCTGTAGGTATACAAAAACAAACACTCATCTTATGCTGAATTTGCCTTTTTTTTCCAAATGGTTTTGACATTTATATTTTCACCTTCAATGTTAATGTTAACTGCACAAATAATAACAACAGAAGTAAACTCTAACTTTTTATTTCATCAAAGCTCTTAAAAATATCAGTAAACACAAATTCTTCACTCATGAGCTGACTACTTTGATTTAAAAAGTCACATTTGAAGAAGGTATGACGACTTATCTGGAACCAACATCACAAAAGAAAAGCAAAACATAAAGCAGACAAAGAAAGGGTAAATGACAAGAATCAGAAAAGCTACTTCTGGAAGGAGAGGAGAGAAAATATTAGAGAAGGTTCTGCTCAAAGTAACATCAACTGTACAGTTCCTGTCAGTTTGTGATTGTTTCAGGCTGCTCAATGCATACGTAAAAAAAAGTCTGAAGAATGAGTGAATAATGAAGTGACAAAGTTCACTGCTGATACAAAGCTATTCAGAGTTGTATAATCACAAAGGAGCTGTGAGGAACTGGAGAAGGAGCTCAGAAGACCACGTCATTGTGGCAATAAAATGGCACTGGAACTTCAGTGTAGATAAAAGAAAGGTAGGAAAGAATCTAATTTTAGATATAAAATGGTGGACTCTGAGTTGACCTTTATCTTCACTCCTTTTTGTCATAATGAAATGCCATTATCATTGACAGAAAGTTCTATGAAAAAATCATCTTGGTACAAGATAATCAACAAGCACACAAGAATCAAATAAATATTTAGGAACCACTGAGAAGAGAACAACACAGAAAACATTGTGCATTCATAAATGCCTGGTGTGTCCACATCTGGAATGCTGGGTGCAGTTTTGGGTCTTCCATCAGAAAACCTGACAGAACAGTAGGATTTTTCAAGGTGGAGCGGAAAAAAGACAACTTGGGAAGGATAGGAGAATTCTCCAAGATCATGTGGCATACAGGAGGAGTTTGCATGAATAGGTTCTATAGATTCTTACAACACTAGATGGAGAGAGTTACCAGGAAGAAGCAGGCAAAAGAGATGGTGCCTGCTGAGAAGGCTGTGTGTGAAAGTTTCCCAGGAGCTGGTAAAGTCTAGGGACTGGCAGTCTTGTCCAAACTGTAAAATACAATCTCTTCAGAATACCACAGGTCTGCTGAATCTGTACACCACCACCGGCACTCACTGGCACCAGCAGCAGGTTGTATGACTCAGACAACATCCAAGAGAGTGATGCAAACAAGGCATACAGGATTGTATATATACCCTCATGAAGCAAAGGATCTTCTGCAGGAATTTCTGAAGCTATTGGAATGCCAGTAAACCCTTTCCCCATGGTAAGCTCCAACAGTAAGTGTGTAAGCGATGGCACTGTGTGAAGTTTTCGGCTATTAACAGTAACAGCTTTATTCTCTTGATTCCAACAGTATAACTAACAAAGTGTTCTAAGAAATACTGGTTGTGATCTACGTCTCCCCTCCAACCTGACTCGCTACCAGAGAAAAGGCATTTTACAACTCAGGAATGAAACTAAGATGCCAGTACAATTTGCAATTAACTCAGTGAAACTCTTAATAAAAGTCTATGTGGTTTCAGAGTCTCACTGGGCAAATGGGGCAATAATTGCTGAAGGGGAACTAAGCACATGATCATTATGTCTGTCAAGCAGGAATCAGAAGTCCCTGAACTTCAAATTGCAGAAAGGTAGAAGTGTATTCTGGGCAAGTATATTATGTTTACCCTTTAAATAAACTCTTCCTGAAGTATCCACTGTTTGAGATAAGTCCATTATCAAGCCTATTATCCTATCAATGTGATTAGTCTTGCTCATCTGTGTTCCAGTAGAATCAATCTTCAAAGAACAGACACAGAGCAGAACTACTAGGATGATCTAGCGTACACAGACACCACCTTGGAAGAAAAAAATCCTAGAAGACTAAAACTCATTTAGCCTAACAAAATGACGTCATGGGGTAAATAAGAGATTAAAAAAGTAAGATAAGAAGAACTAAACAAAAAAGACCAGTGAAGTCAAAAGATAACAATCACATAATAACAAAGAATGTTGAATACAAGTAAAAATAAATTAGAAAAAGTTTACAACTGAGTAGAATATTGAAGTCGAACCTACCAGTTGAAATAGTGAGAAAAAACACCTTTGGGTACTCAGACCCCAAAGATGTTTTGTGACCTTGTCAGCTCTAATATAATTTTAATATAATGTCTTTCTCATTTAGATCAAACCAATTCATAATAAAGAACATAAGGAGAGATGTGTACTGTCACCAGTGTTTTTAATTCAAAACTAAACAACTTCTAACACTGTTGTTAAAAAGGTACAGAAGTAATGCAAATTATCTTTGGACAGGTGTTTTAGAAGAAAATCTCCAATCAAGCCCATTCGATATTTGCTTTGTTAATGCTAGAAATTTACACTCTACATACACTGTATTATTTCAGTCAAGAGGATTTCAGAATCACAGCCTGGCACAAGCCACCATGAAAGTTGGTTCATGAATAATAAACAAGGTAAACACTATTGATTTATTTTTCATGAACAGGTGAGAACAACAACATTTCTGATGGGAACATCTAATTTGCAGCAAGAAATTCCTTAGCTAGCTAGCTTAGATTTCATAATATGAGCATAAAAAGATGCAGCAAAACATGGAAAATGTTTTTATAGACAACACAAAAACTGTATAAGATATAATATTAGGGGTTCAAAGAAAAAGTATGCCATCCATCAAAAGGCTTTTTAAAAGACTAAAAAAAAGCTGAAAAGGTTAAACTGCAGAGAAAGAAGGCTGTAAGAAAATGGCATTCTTCTTCATGAAGTCTGTTCAAAGAAGGAAAATAGACAAATGTCAACTAGGGCATGTTACTTTTAAAACCAGAATGAAGCAGGCCAAAAGAGTTTGAGGAACACTTGCATAAAGGCATAAAAGACAGTAATAAATTATTTTTCAAATAAATCAGGAGCAGTAAGCCCGTCAAGGTATCTCTGTAGACCTAACAGAACATCAAAAGATAAAAAGAGCTCTGAGAACACAAGACCATCACAGAGAAGCCCTAGCAGACAAGTTATAGAAGAAAATTGCCAAGTGACCAACTGCTAGGACCAGCTGGTATTCACTTGGGTGATCCAGAGGGACTTGGGGATGCACTCAGTTGAAACATCAGCTACAGTGTGCTTGTTCAAACTGCCTCAAGTGCTGGAAGAATGAAACGTGCCAAATGGACTCTGGAGGACAGGAGGGAATTACATGGCAGCAAGTCTGAAATTTATAAAAGGCAAATCAGTAGCTGTCTTTAAAGCAAAAAGCAAACAAAGAAATAAACACACTGGCAAGAGTCATCACTGCTTTTGTAAAGGGAAGTCATGCTTCATTAGATTTCTTCCAACAAGCCACTGGAGACACAGACAAGAAAGATCCAGTTCATAAAGTCCACTGTTTGAATGCCAAAAAGATATTTAAAGAAAGGCAGGATGAGGTAGGGTATATAGGAACATCCTTATGTTAATAAAAATTTATTAAAACAAAGGAAACAGGTTTAAAAAAAAAATAACAGCTAGTCTTCAAAGTGGAGAAAAATCACCAACTGAATCCCACTGTGATATTAAATGTATTTGGAAATTATTAGACAGTGGAAGAGGTGTTAAATTTTGCTGATAGCTCTAAGCCAAGGGAGTAAAAACAGTAATCAAACATGAAAACTGCTAATACAGTGACTGGGAGATAAAACAATAGGTGAAGTTCATACAGAGAACTGCCGATCTTTGTCCAAATTGTGATCCCTGCCACCTGGGTAGAACCAAGGAAGCACCCCTATATAACTGCACTGTTCTTACACTTGTCCCTAGGCGTGAACTATTCAACTCTGTTAGAAACAATGAGTTTGATGGGCTTTTGTCTAACCCAGTATGGATGCTCTTGAGTATCAGCAAACTAACCATCTGTGAAACAAAATAACATTATTAATGTAGATGGCATGCAATTTCCAAGTGGGTTAACATCCTAAATAATTTTGGATTTTGAATGCTCTGAACAAAGTTCAAGTTATTCAAGTTTATTGCTGAATTATTTCCTATACCAGAAAATTGTCAGAAGCCATGGCTCTATAATATCCTAATAACTTAGAGATGTTCATTTAAGTATTTGAGCAATTCCCATCACAAGTCAGTATTCACAAACAATTATCTGCAAGATAAGTGGAACTTATCTATATAAATCCTGCATATGGCAAATATAAGACCAGAGGTTCATATTCTGTACTTGTCTTCCTAACGCACGACCACTTAGCATTAACTCATTAAGTCAAAAATGTGAGAAATTTAAATTTCCCACTTTGGGCCTTGTCAACATACTGCAGCAGAAGAAAACTGTTTAATCTTCAATTGGAAAAAAAATAACATAGCCTTCCATGTTGACCACTCTGTTGAAGACTTCATAATACCTCAAAAAAAATTTAGAAATGAAAGTAAAAAATTTTCTTCCTTCTACCGACAGATGGTGCTATAATGCCTAACCTAATAAAAAGCAGCATTTATTTTAAAAAAATGTAGATTTTGGAGAGAGTTAAGCCCATTCATAATTAAATGTGTAAAGCCTTATTTTTCTGTGAGGGTACATCTAACTTGCCAGATTAAATTTTTGCAATCTTATGGACAATAACCTTTGGTCACATTACCGCAGGACGCCTACAACGTGTGCTATTCATTACCTTCATGTGGTCTGTAAAGATTCATTGCTCATAACCCACACTACTAGAGAGAATACCCAGTGAAAGCATTCCAAAATCTTTTGTTCTAATAAATAAGGTAATTGCCGTTGAGCGTGTTGAATAACACTTTGTATTAAAGGATGTTGTCAGAGCCACAAAAAGATTATTTGATGCGCAAATTCTGTAACAAAGCAGCTTTGAGTAAAAACACTGGAAAATTATATGGAGAATAGGACCCGGTCAAGGATAGGGTCCTTGAAAACCAATCATCTACAGAAACTACAAAGACACCAAATACCTTTTCATAATTCCTTCAAACATCTCTTTGACTTACAGGTATTCTGCCACAACTGATTTGCAGTACTTCTTAGTCACTTCCTCTGACACAAGTAACACTTTCTAACATTTAATGCTTAGCACCCCAAAAGGGGAAAAGGTGCAGAATACACAAGATTATCAAATCTACAGAACCCCTGATTTTTGTTTTCTTCCAAGGAAACAAAAAGCAAATAGCTCCATCCAGTTTCTCATACCAAGCCACTACTGGAACGCCTGCCTAGCCTTGCATCTTATCTCTGTCAAGGCAATACTTGTATTAAGATTCGTTTCTCAGCGTGCGCCATGAAGTAAAACATTCAGTTTATTACACACAGCCTATAAATTGATACCGAGTAAGAATTAAAACTGTGAGGAAGTCCAAGCCTTCCGCATGAAAAAACATAACTGAACAGAAAAGGGCAACAAATTTTACAGCAGCTGGAAATGCTAGATTTAATTATTGAAGGGAAATCATGCAGAGAAGTTAGCTGCCTAGCATGATTTATAACAAATGCAAAGGGAAAGTCATAGGAAATTCTCAGTTAATCAACAGAAACGGCCAATAACAAGAATGCCAGCACTTTGTATTTTTATGGATGATGAGAATTTGAAAAAAATAAAACCAAAAATTCAAGGGAATGACACCACACAATGTTTTTGAAAAAGACACCTTGAGGAGGCCGGTTAGTCTGTAAGTGACAGGAGCGGTTACATTTTACTGAAAAAATTACCAAAGTGTCTGTTTTCATCACAGACTCAAAATAAAGAATCCTTGTCCACCCATTCTAGAATGTTTTCTGAATATTATTGTATCGCACTGTCCCTTGCTTTTCTAAACACTCTCATGACTTGCAACATTACAAATGGTTCTGTACAGTACCTTTTCCCCCGTTTTCCTACTCCTTCATGTGAATATTCCAGTCAAAAAGCCCTCACATGCTGGAAGAATATTCCTCAAAAATATTTCACACAAGCACTGAGACATGGTTAACACAGATTTTGGTCCAAATCCAGTAGTGCCATCCTGACAGCAAACTAAATCTTCATGAGAAAGATGAAACGCCGTGAAGCTTGAACAGACCAGGCCTCAAACACTTGCAGGTTTACATATTTAGAATTCTATAAATATGTATATTCACACACAAATACGTGAAGAGATTTATACAAGACAGGATGCATAACCAAGGCAAGGGGCACTCCTGTCATAAATTATAAAATAAAGTCAATTAGAGTACAAAATTCCCTCCCCCTCCTCACAACAAATCCAATTATTTTTCGTAGGCCCGACTGCGGCAGTCTGCACACAGAATCTAAGACACAGAGCCAATCACCACATATTTCAAGGTCATTTCTGGAAAGCAGTCCAGGTGGTAGCACGAAACCGGTTGTTGGAATTTAAGCACGAAGAAGTTCCTCTTCAGGATTTTCAGCCCTACCAAACACTCGGGGTGACATTTTGAAAAATGCCCAAGAGACCTTTATGCATATAAATCCCAGGGGCACCACACAAAATGGAGGGCTTTAAGGGTTATAAGCTCTGTTAGGAATGCTCACGTTTCCACATTAACTGTAAAAACGTGTGCTTCACTGCCACCTCACCAGAGAAACGAGTGGAATATTGCTCCATCGGGCTTCTTTGAGGCTTAATCACATTGTAAAACGGGTAAGTACGCCTTGGGCCTCCCTGTGACCACCTCATATGTCTACATTCATAGATATAACTACTTATACAGGTAGCAGTGAAAACATAGGCGAAGAAAAGATCAGGAAAAAAATAAAAAAATAAAAAGGTTTACCTTTGTATTCAGCCATAGAAAAACCTTTCACAACCAATTCTTCACCTCCAAAGCCATTATCTTTTCTTCAGTCTTTTTTACAACACTAGCTTAGGAGAAAGACAGTGTAACAGGTTTGCTCCTAATTTGTTATGTTACTTCTATTATCACTTATTAAAAAAAAGGCACCAAAGAGGAAGACTTTTTTTTGTTTTTCTCTAGGCTGCTGAGTTGGTAAGGCAGAGGCTTCTAGAGAGGGTAGGTTTTCTGTAAGGGAAGCCGAGCACCTCCAGTTTGAAGAAGCTTCTGGAGTGCAGGACTGCAGAGACAAAGGAGGGGCCTGCAATGCAAATGGAGACAAAGACTCCTGACAAAAAGGAAGGAGAAAAATAGCCCGGTTAGAGAAGAAAGGGATGTGCAGATTTTGCTGCTGTTCAAGGCATTATATTTGAAGTTTCTGAGAGAGAATTGCCTTGAGATGACATAGGGGGAGAGAAGAGATTTCTTTTCAAGTCCTTTTAATTTATATCTATCTCACCCCAGCACTCAGAGTATCCTGCATATCTAAAGGTACAGCACAAATTGGAAGAGTATGCAAAAAACCCCACCCTTTAGAGATTCTTCCTGTGCTGTTGGTAATCCTACCTTATGGAAAGGGTAGAGAGACACCTTCCTCTCAATGTTCTGGCCCACCACATGGAGACTTAGCAAAGAAACGCCCAATTAGACCTTATGCAAAGTGAAGATGTGCCACATGTCCTGCTGCTCCTCTGTCTCCTCCTGGCTAGGGAAGGGAAGGGAAGGGAAGGGAAAAGAGTTCTACAGAAAATGTTATATGACTAGATTGCTCTGTCACCATGGTGCAAGCCTGTACAAAATCTGACACACACATTGCAAGGCTCATCACTGTGATGACTTTTAGAAATGGGAGAATTAAAACTAGATAGCAGTAAACATAATAAAGATCTTTCAAAAGAAATTTGGGGGGTTGGATTTTTGCTGACCCAATGTTATCACGGAATACTTCCTATGTGATCTGAAACACAAGAAATGCAAGTTGGAATAAAAATGAAAAATGAGTCATGGTCCTTGCCACATTTCTCATCTGACTCTGGATCTTTATCCCTCAACTCAGCTCAACCAGTCTCATCTCCTTTCTCTCCACAGCTCAGGTGGCAAAGCTCCCTTCTGATCTGAACCACAAAAGTTCATCCCAGCCACCTGTTTTAAAAGAAAGTTACAGCTTGGCAGCTACTAAAATCATCACAATGACAAAATGTTTTTAAGTGTGATCAAAACCACATTTGCATATACCATCCTTCAGAGCTAAATGTTATAGGATATCACTATTTTCCAATAAATTGTTTAATCTTTTCGTTGTACACAGGATCTGCTCACTTTCTTCAACTATCACAGCAGGGAAGCTACCTGTCTTAGGACATTATTGGTGCAAAATATTTACATTGAATTTTGAAAGGAATTGGAAAAATCCACAGCAGAAAAAAAATCACAAAAGTATTTATTAAAGACATGACTCCTGGTTACAGAAGTCTCTGAGCTGCAGATCTGTACATGATAAGACCGAAATTATGGAAGCATAGCCCATCTGCTTCCAACTGCTCTTTTCTGGATGTATGCCATGGCTGATGGGATATTGCATTCAATGGACTGACCAAGCAGAGTCTCTGTTTTGACTGGAAGAATATAATCCTCATTCCAACTCATTTCTCAAGAACAGTTGGAAGACAAAGCAGCAAATCAAGGAAACGGGTGCACGTAGGTGATCAAATCACACCAGTCAGGCTAGTGAAAATAATCTTTAGCTTAGCACTCATCATCTGCTACTCTGCTTCCTTACAGGTCCTCAAGTTGGAGAAATGAACCAGATCAAAGGCTGTACTGATTGTTTTCAAAGTCCTTTTTCTCTTATTTGCAAGTCCTTCCTGTCACATGCCTCTGAGTGTGTCAAGACATGAGTGTTGGGACCGAAACAGAGGCATCAACATCCACACCCATTCATGCAATGGGAAGATAGGTACCAATTGCAGTACACACCATGCCAGCAGCCCAACACTGCACAGATCCCTTCCTGTTAAGGGATAGAATGGCTCCAGTCTAGTCAAGCGACAGATCCCTTTCTGGGCACGTGACAGAGGAATGGCAAGTTTTCTATAGCCCTGAGCATCACTTTTAAAGGCTACGAGGAACACGATGGCTAAAAAGTATCATGGTGCTAAAACAAGTCCAACACATTTGATAGGATATGTGAAAACCAGGCCACACCATGGGTGGATGGAACACAGTACACAGGGATTTCTGATTGTTGATGTGACACCTGCAGACTCAAACAAATGTGACTAATCTTTCACAAAAGAAACGTAATCAACGTAATCAAATTTATTTGGAGAAAAAATCTTATGAAGAGTGACTGAAGGAGCTGGAACTGTTTAGTTTGAGGAAGAGGAGGCTGAGGGGAGACCTCATCACTCTCTACAACTACTTGAAAGGACATTGTAGAGAGGTTGGTGCTGGTCTCTTCTCACAGGTAATTAGCGATAGAACAAGAGGGAATGGCTTCAAGCTACAATAGGGTAGGTTTGGAGTGGACATCAAGAA
This sequence comes from Tringa tobata, assembly GCA_033628505.1. Classification (NCBI taxonomy): domain Eukaryota; kingdom Metazoa; phylum Chordata; class Aves; order Charadriiformes; family Scolopacidae; genus Tringa; species Tringa tobata. The sequence continues at coordinate 960,735 of JAHREE010000413.1, read as the reverse complement.
ACAATTCTTCACAGCAGAGACTGGAATAGGCTGCCCAGGGAGGGGGTTGAGTCACCATCCCTGAGTGTGTTTAAGAGTCATTTGGATGTGGTGTTGGGGGAGATGGTGTAGGGGAGAACTTTGTAGAGTGGGGTTGAGGGTTGGACTCAATGATCCCAAGGGTCTTTTCCAACCTGAATGATTCTATGACTCTATGATGCTGACTGAAGTCTGCCACAGACATCAGTAACACTGACTTCACGAGACACCAGGTTTGTTATTTAAGCATTTGGTAGAATTGGATATTGTATATCCTCAATACGCACACCTTCAGAAGTGACAGTAGATCTAAGTTTTTCCAACAACGTAACAAAACTAAACTTGATAAACAGACTGCTGCTATTTTAGTACACTAGTTTCTGTTTAACTTCAACCTGATGAGTTAAACCCCTTGAGCCATCACGCTGAGACAGCACAGATTCAAAACAGCATCAACTTAAAGTATCAGCCAACTCTTATCCTAGAGAGTTGTCACAGCAAAACTCAGAGCTATATTAAAAATGTAAGTTGATGCTCAGTGTAAATTTCTTCCAGACGTCATAAAAAGGTGTCTTGAGACTGAAATAAGGCTAACAGTGAAGTTGTCACCGAGCAACTGTATTCATTGGTAGCCTGTATTTACAGGACAGAATGCTTTACTTCACACAGATTTCCCACGTACACGCACACCTTTGTGAATAGTTTGCATCTCTGAAGAAAAAAGCAGGCTGTTCATCTAATCAATAATGCCGTGTCATGCATGGAGCTTCTGCATAAATCGAGAGCAAAAGATGTCAAGCATGTCCCACTCCAACGATTATCAGGCAACAAAGTGAAAAGATGCACTTTTCATCTCCACAGGACTGTCGCCAAACCCTTGATGTAATAAATGAAACATGCCTGCTATTTCACCATTGCAAAATGGTACTGTAGATATCTTACAACATCTCTGTTTGCAGGAGGGGGGAACTAGCTCTAGATGAAGTGCAGATATGTTATTAAACAACGCACAGCTTGAATCCTGGGGCCAACACAGATGACCTTTAGAACATAAGCACTGCCTAAGACAAATATGCTTTCATCTTTGGGGAGTATTTTTTCAAGTAAAGATTTAAGAGAAAAACACTTTAGAAATAAGTTAAGCACAAATGTGCCTTCAATCTCTTAATGCTTCATTTTAAAAACAAAACCGCAAGTAGTATCACATGTCAGAAGAAAGACTAAGTACTATTTAAGCAGAATATTAGTGAATTTAGTGAGATTTAGCTTCGTTTCCATTTAAACAACCCAATAATTAAAGAACAGAGAAAAGAGATACTTGATGTAATAGAGATCCAAAATTGAAGGTATGACTGAAGTGATTCAGAAAAAAAGGCTTGTATTTTTTATTACAAGTCTACAAAACCAAAGACCATTATTTCACTTTAGAATCCCTTAAGTGGGATGAAAATACAAGAACATAACAAAACCACACCAAGGCATGTAAAAAGGAAAATTGTTTTCGAGGTGGATTAAGTGAAATAACAAATGACACAAAAAGAAAAAAGTAGCCTCTCGTATTGCACTTAACAGGCTGCTACAATTTATCTTCAGTAAGGTGGGTTGTTTTTTTTAAGAGTTATATCTTGACTGGGAACCTTCTGCACATACAGTGACACTTGCCTCATGGAAAAGAGCAGTGTTGGTATGATACAGTTCATTCCCCCACCAACCATGGTTCGCAGACTCTGGCAAGTTCTGAGCTGCTCTGCACAGCCTGGTTTGCCACCAAAGTATAGCAGCTAACCAGCAAACCACCCTACGACTGCAAAGCACCTTTCAGGATGGAGCCTCCTGTGCCTGAAAAGCCCGTATCGCAGATTCGAGTCCTCAAACACACTGGGCTTGTTATGTTTTGGGGGTTTGGGTTTGTTTTTTTTTTTAAAAAGATTTAATTTCTTACCTCGAACTCAGCATGGCGACTAACGTCCTCGGCTCTCTGTCTGCTCAAAATAAATTCTGCTTCGTTAGCCACTCTCACCAAATGGTCCTTCATGGTTTGACTCAGCAACCTGAGGACAGAGAATATTCGAGAACTGCCTTAAGAGAATGAAGTCCTAAAATAAAAATCTGCCAATACAGTATACATAGAAATATTTCGAGCTCTGTTCCACAACTGACTTTATCGTGTTAAGAGAATGATATAAATAAGACTGAAGGGTAATTTTCTGGCAACTAGTAAAATTGTATGTCAATAGTAAACCAAACTAAGTATTAAACAAAATGTAAACATTCTAGACAGCCATTTGTTTTACCTGAAATATCGATATGCATGAAAATCTTTCACGTACACACAATACAAGAAAAGCAAGCCGTTTACACATATAAACATCCAGAGTGAAAGCCCCAATGGAACTGATGTAAAATCTAAATAAAAAAATTGTGAATTTCACTGCCGTATAGTTTTTTTCCTCCGAGTGTAAAATTGGAATTTTATGGTAAGTATATGTCTCAGTAACATTTTCAGGATTATAAAACATCCTCAGTTTCACAAATGAAATACTAGGACATACATTGACCCAGGTTATGTACAGAATAAAGCTATAGTTCAATCTGAGATTTCTGAGGCCTTCATAAACTGTGAGTTTATGAATGGCAGCAGAGCTGACAGATGGAATTACAACCCAATTATTCTGTGACTTCACATATTGTTACTAAAAACACTTCCTTTTTAATTAGTTACATTGGGATTCATAAAGTTAAAACTGCATATACAGGAGCTACACTGTTATAGAATGTGGACATTTCCATAGGATCACTCAAAGATATACCAGATAAACCCATTACATGCTCTATTGGTCAGTTTTTCAAAATACCTGTTATTAAAGTTGGGTTTTGGTTTTTTTTAAGTTTTCGGTCGCTAATGTATAAAAGAGGAGCAGAACATAAAACCACTTGTTTGGCTTGCACATATAAGCTTAAGTGTATTTCAACAAGTTCACTGAACTTGTTTCACTACTGAAACTCCTTCTTTACAAAGCCAGGATTTGTTATGCAGGGTGCCTTCTAATGTATATAATGTCAATTTTATCCCCTAGAACTTACTCCACCCATCTCTAGCTGCATGTTTGACAGTACGATCATCAATGCTCTGCTGTCTCCTTTCCTATGCTACTCCCAATTCCATGCTTGCGGGTCACAAGCCTACTCCAATGAGAAGAAATCCAGAAGCTGAACACCTGAAGTTCATTGCTCTTTGCCTCTCCCCACCAGGCCAGGAAAGCAGCAGCACAACAGCTAAATGAGGCTATGTGATCATGAACCAGTGAAGGCAGTGGATTACTGTCTCCCCACGGATGAAGTCTTGAAAAAAGAAATATGCACAATTCGTTATTTGAAGCATGACTTCTCCTTCTCTTTGAGAAAACTCGTACGGAAGCCACTGCTTTAGAACCAGATTGCAAATTTTTTTCATTTTTTCTATTTTTAGAATGCAAGCATATGTCCGTACGATACCGAGTTTTATGTTGGTCAACATACATTTTTGCAATTTATCCGCATGCATTAACGTCAAACTTCTACTTTCAAAAACTTGCAGAACCAACATTGTTGCAATAATGTAACTTCAATTTCATAATTTTTCATGGCTTCAAAAAATCGGGAGAATAAACTCGTTATGAAAGCAGTGCTCATACTCCAAAAAAAGAAACCACAAACCTCTGTCTCTAACAATTTACAATGAAGTTCAGCTAGAAATAAATCCCTACTAATAAACCAGCAACAAGAAACTTTGCATAACCTATTTCGTAGTTTGGGCAGATTGCAAGCATTTGATTCCTCTCGTTCTCAAGACAAAGTCCCCAGCAGCACATTCAAATCTGTCACAGAAGCATTTAAATAAACATTTTTTTATTAAACTAAAAACTGTCTAAAGAAATACGGGGATCGTAAATACTCATGTATTACAATATCATGTATTATGATTTAAATTTAACACAGTTGGACAGTATCCCATTATTTTAATTGAGTTATTATACCAATTCTTTCTGCTAGCCTGATCACCTTGAAAAATACTAGTTATCCTCTAAAAGGTCCACTTTTCATCTAACACTATTTATCCTCTAATTGTCCCACTTTTTTCATCTGTTCAAGAAAGCATTGTATAAATTGTTTTTTACAACATGGATTTTCCTTTTTGCCTACTAAACATAACCAGTAAGCAGCCCAGTACATGACTAACTGTACACTGGCACTGACTATGCATTTGCAGAGAGGATGGATGTGTTCCAAACAAAGCAAAGAACTACATTCCCTCACATAGGAACAACATTCCCAAAACAGACTAGAAGTGTACCTAGTACCTTGTTTATCAGAACGAGCTTTTACCTACTAGTAACTTCAAGCTGTTTTCAGATACAGGTAGAAGCTTCATATTATTTGGTATAAATTACCATACAATTACTTCCTTTCTTGCAAACTGCCAAATTCAGCAATTAAAGGTCTTCAGGAGGTGAGGAAAAAAGTTATTTCCTAATACAAATGAAGACTGTATGGTATAAGACAGTAAATTATTTCATATGACAGCTGTGCTCATTATTTACATTCAAGAACTTCAAGACTAACTTTCTCCTAATAAACAAGTCAAGCTGTATCATTATCTAGGTCCCTTTCAATTTTCTTCCTAAGAACAGCATCCACATAGCATGGCACTCAGATTTCTGTTTTGAATGCACCTCTTTAAATGCGGAACTTAGCAAGCCAAATCTGTATCTATAGATAAATGTAATGATGGCATGATATAACAGAAGAGTCTATAGCCATCATTAAAACTCAGTGGCAAATACAAGATCTCAGCCTCTCTATAGATGAACACACCTCTGCTTATATGTCTAAACTAAAGCTTTAAGCATCTACTTCTTTAGAACCTCGGCAGCTGCTGCTTTTCCATTTGAGGCAAACGACATGTTGAACAGAACTGTGTTAAGTGCAGCTCCCCACGTGCAATAGAAACAGCTGTTTCCAGCTGAATCGTCCACTGCTGAGGCAAGGACAAGATCCTGACTCTTGCAAAAGCATTAGTTCAACTCCAAGCTACATGTAACATATTTTGTACATACGTGAGTGGCTATAAACTGTATTAACTACATCAGGTAACTTTGAGAGACAAATGTTTTCTTGTAAAGGAAAAAAAAAAGATGTTTTAGAAAAAAAAAATCTATCTGATTTTCCTCACTAAGACAGTAGGTACACTTAGTAGATTTAAAAGACCACAATGGTCCTTTCTGGTAGCTGCTCTGGTCTCCTACACAGAACTGATCATGCGTGTTGTCCCCAAAATTATTTCATTTCTCCCTCAAGCCTGCTTGAGCTTCTTCTTCTGTTTGAGCTACAGCATAGCCTTCAGAAGGATACTCCAATATTTATGGTTTTTCTTTTTGAGATTTGAAAATGTTCTTACATGTGTTCTCCTATAAGTGAGTTTTATAATAAGATAATTAGTGCCAACTAAAAAAAGACAACCAAAACCAACCAACCAAACCACCAAAAAGCACAACATAAAACAACCCCCAAACCCAAGAAAAACCCCAAAACCATTTCTTGTCTCCCTTTATCCTGTTTTTTATTCTAGCAACTAGATCACAGTAGTTCTTTTTCTGTTAAAGAGTCTATCCAAAACATCTCTTTATAAATATCTTTTTTTTTTCCAGAGCAAAAGAACAGTTTTTCATTTCTTTGATTAAACAAACAGATCAACTGCAAAAGTATGCACATCCAAGCTCAAAGAAAACAAATTTCCTTCTTGCCTGTGGTTCATACTCTGTCTGCAGCCCCGTGGACCATGTTTGCCTTGTGCTACTTTCTCACATACCTGTTTATTTTGCTCAGTGTTATCGAACACCAAAATGCTGTTTAATGGGATAATTTCCACTCCTCCTTCCCTGATAGATTCCCTTTTGGTTTGGCTTTATTTAGGGCAAGTTACTGCCTTCGGATTTTTTTCTCATCTTTAACATGAGAAGAATGTGGATGGAGCGTGGATGGACATGTTCTGTAGAAGTCAGACCATGAAACCTGTGGGGGTAGAGACTCTGCATACCAGGTCTAGTCTTCTGCTTTTGGTGCCACACCCGATTCAATGTCTCAAACAGACTTTTCTTACTTTGTCTAAGCACTTTCTTTCTGGACCAAAATATTTAAAAACATATGATTAACTTGGAAAAGATGAAGGGCCCAGTAAAAACAAGCAAGAGGATGGATCTCATGCTGAAAGTTAAATATATACTTGCATACTTTGCTGGGTCAGGAATGAAGTGCTAAACCACTGAGAGAAGGAGTTCCAGCCAAATATAGGAGCCGTTCTGATTTGTACTGTTGTGCTGGAAGAGGAAAACTACGAGACATAAAGCAAGAAATCTTCTTACTCTGATTTCTGGCTGCTGAATGCTCAGATGATCAAGTAAAAAGACAAGTTTCTCCCTACAACAAGTAAAAAGGAGAAGGTACAAGAGGGAAAAAATGGAACAGAAAAATATGTGCAATCAAAGAAAGTAAGATACGCATAAATTCTGGGTTAGTATTACTGATGTCCAACAATTACCGATTTTAGTCAAAATATGAAAAAAGCTTTACAGGCAACATTTACAACAGCTGTTCAGACATAAATCTCTCATGAAGTACTACTGGGAGAGATTATGTGTGTTCCAGATGCTACCACAACAGAGAACCCTGCGATAGCCAAGAACGCAGGATAAAGGTAAGCTCTCCTACTTGCACTCCTCATAAACCTAGCGTATTAGAGATTCTCTTATTTCAAAAGGAGATAGGTTCTACATGGATACACACTGTCTTTTATGGGGTCTGACTGCTCAATGTGCTAAGCGTTGGAATTATTGCTGCAAGGAAGTTTTACAACTGCTTTGTGGAACACAGATACTTTACAGACACGCTATTTGATCATCAAAGACAAGTTCATAAACTCCTAAAGACTGGAGTTTGAACACATTTACCCTTTAAAGTAGGAGAGAAAAAACAAACACCCACCCCCCAAAGTCATGCAGATTCACCAAAAAGCTGACTTGGACACGTGTTAGCATAAAACTTAACAGCACTCCTAATGGACAGCTAGGAGGGGACGTACCAATCCAACCTCTTCTGTCTAGGATAACTACTTAGGACGCGTCAGAGCCTACCCATAACTGATCCGAGGTTGTGTTTACGTTCTTAGAGAGACTGCATGATAACTAAACAGAGGATTCCTGAAAATTTTCAATCAGATAGCAATAGTACAACCCGTTATACACACAGAGTGCAGTATAAATACCTCTTGTCACTCTTGCATTAATTTATTTTTTAAAAGCAGCTGCTACTAAAAACATTCTACATAAAAAAAGCCATTTAAGAATTCCTAGGCACTCAAAACTGTTTTATAATTGTGCTTTTTCATAGACTCAGCAGATAAGGACATATTCTCACAAGCAAAACGTACCTTTGTCACATACATACCCTCCAAAGTTACTAGCATCTCCAATAATAAAAGCTTACATTAATTTTTAATCATTAAGATATAGTTCTCCCAAAAAAGCTTCTGCTTACTCATTAAGTTGCAGCAAAGGTCATGTGTTTCCAGTTACACAGAAATGATGCAATTTAAATCCAAGCACAGATGATCAAACAAAATTCAGTGAAATAACAAACTGTTTTAAATATGGTTGTGCATGTCACACTATACCTTAGTGCACACATACAACAAAATATCATGTAGTGTCAAGAACCCCACCTCAAGTCACTTATCTGTCTCTGAAACACATCCAGGCTACAAGTTCTAATTTTCAGCACATTTAAAATGCTGTTTAAAGTCTAGCCTAACAATCTGTGGTTCAAATTCACACATTAACAAAGCTGCTTCTGCTAGGAAACCAAAACAATAACGTAAAAACTCAGAAAATAAACCACCAAGTATCTCTTTTACAAAACCTGCCACTTAGAATGGGTTGCTAAACAACAAAAAAAAAACAACAACATAAAAACAAGGCAATGTGGAAAACATTTTTTTCTCTTACAAATCAAGTCTAAGGTGGCAGGTTCTATGTTATCAGCATTTCAGGGCAAGGGGGCTGCAACAAGGGGAGCAGACTGGTAGTAATGGATTCTAGTTTGAACGTGACTATGTTTATCTCTTTTTTTTTTTCTTTCCCCTGAACTTTTTTTTGCCAATTATTTGCACAAAGCGCCAGACCGCCAGTTATCAGCCATTTTTTTCATTAATAGCTGTATCTTTCTATTTTCCACAACAGCAGTTGCTCCTATGGCAACACGTTCATTCCTTGAGAGTGACTGCACTATTACAAGTGAAAGACAAGTGAATGGGGCAGCCTACATCTGTCCCCTATTTTCTGTTAGGAAAGCGTGCAAGTAATTGGCCAACTAGTTTGATTGCCAGCTATTTCAATATTAAAAAATATCTGCATCTATAACCAGTCAAAAGTAATATATACAATTTAAGCAAAGGAACAGCAGGTGACATATGTTGAAATTTTCTTTGTGCAGTTCCTTCTAAAAAAAATAAAAAATGCTATGGAAATACAGATGATTACTGCATTCCAGATTTTATACCACTGGATTTTATGTATAGGGAGAATAATACCAGTTACATCTGGCAATTTCTGGAGAGGTTTGGGGCTTTTTTATTTGGTTGCTGCAATTTTTACTTCCTAAGGATATCAGCTTTGTATGCTGTCTGCCTTCCTCCTTCCCCCAGCAACTTATGAATTCATTGGATAATTCCAACAAATTTTAAAGTAGAAGGCTAGAGTTTCTCAAAAATATTAACTTTTTACAAGTTTTACATCCAACACAGACAAAAATCCTTAAAAAAACCCCAAACCACAGCTGCTTTCAACTGCACTGCAAGCCATAATATATAATCCAATATAGGAGGAGAATCCTCTGATATGGCAGGAGAATTTTTATTAGATTTCATTCCCCATTAGACAACAGGGAATCTAGCAATAAGAAAAAGCTCCAGAAAACCAAACTTCATTAGTTCTGCTTCTCCTGAATACACTTACAAATCCTTAAGTTTTGGGTTGTTTGTTTTGGTTATGAATTTGCAAGGGCAAAGGAGAGGAAATTTAAGGAGGAAATTTAAGGAGGTCATCTTTCAACCAAACTTTATGCCTCAGGTTTTTTAAAGCAACTGCTGCCCGAATATTCATTTACAGACGTATAAAAATACATGTCTCCAACACAGCACTTCATTCTTTGGGTGACCGAGAAAATGATGCGTGAGAAAATTAAACTTGAGCATCTTCAAGAGCCTCTTCAATTGCAAATCGGAAAGAATAATTGCGGCGGCTCGTTTAGGAGACTGATCCCTCAATCCCTGCCACGCCAAAGCCATTATCACCCCAAAGGGGATAATAACTGTCATGCCCAGTCTCCAGCCCCAGTACGTTTGTTAGCGCACTGACTGATGCAGAAAACAAGGTCTAGCATAAGAGATGTTTCACACTTAAGCGTGCTGATGAATCAAAGCCACGGGAGAGAGTTTTAACCTTCACGGCGCGAAGGAGTGGGTTGCTAACTAGTCAAGGAGAGGAAACGAGAGTCTAACGAAAGAAACATTAGGACAGGCAAGGAAGTAAAACAAAGCTGCTTTTTTTCCGGTTCAGAAATAAATCTTGACCATCTCCTGCATAAGGAGTAACCTAATTAGTTTCAGGGTGGAAAAAAAAGGAATCGGTCTGGACACCCTGGAAGTCTCCAAAGGAGAGGACCAGCTATGCCAGGGAACCAAGTCACAGCTCAAGGATAGTTCCTCTGAACAAATTCCCCCATCGGTGAGCTCTCGGGTTCCAAAACAGCCTTTCCCTAAAGGGAGGACCTAAAGGTGAAAGGCAAGCACAAAGACTGAAATCTAGGCTGACAGAAGTCCAGCAGGCGAAGGAAAATGTTTTGCAATCTCTACTTCTGCTGCCCAGATGGCTCAAGCACACAGAAACAGTGGGTGCAGGCACCTTTTTAACAAGGTTTCAAAGAGCATTAATAGTGTTCCCAGACATCACAATAATAGTGAACAATACTTACTCATTTCTATTAAAAACAGATTAGCATTCAGCGTAGCAGTGTACTGAAACTGTCTTCTTTTTCATGCACAGAAAGAGGTTGTTTTCCAATATCTGATCCTCTAGCCTTTCACTTAAATTCTGTACATTCCTGGTTTTCTACACAGTGGGTTTGGGGTGGGTTTTTTTGTTTGCTTGGGGTTTTTTTGGGTGGCGATTTTTTTAATATTTTTTTTTTTAGCTACGCTTGTAACCTGGCCTTCAAAAGACTTCAGTCGTGTATTTCAGTTTTTCTTAGGTTTATGCTTCTGTATTTTCACATACTAGTTTCCTCTTTACAGATATTTTTTTCAGTTCAAAATTCAAAATTTCACTGGGCACAAACAAATTGATTCTGCTATACATGTGCAGTAGACCTGATGGATTTGGAAAGCCTGGGACAAACTGTGTGTGTACCACATTAGTTACTTGTGAACATGATGAAATTCAGACCGACACATTCTGAATGCAGCACACACACTGTAGATCTTATGAGTCCCAGAGGCAAACTTTCTGCACATATTTCTGTCCAGGGAATCCTAGCCAAAACATGGCAAGCCTAAACATAAAACTTTCAACTGCTGCGAGAGAGAGAGAGGTACATTCATACCTTTCACATAAAAGCAAAAAATACATCTGAAAGCAAGTATAAGAAGAGATTTAGATCTCTTATTCTAGACCTCTTTCTCTTCCAGAAAGATTTTTCTGTTGTCTTATTTGCCTGATAAAGAAAACCAGTAGAACACACTTCAAGCTGGAATATCCTCTGGTATCGTTAGTCCAGAAAATTAGTAATAAACATTGGGAATAAAATCCTAGTTTCCAAAGGTTATAGGATGACCAAGGCTTTCTCCACCAAGGCAGAAGACACCAGTAAATCTGTAATTCCCCAAATTCTAGGCAGTTCTTCCAATCTTTAATTTTATTTTATTTATTCTAAGACTCCGCGTGTCATGGTACCCCACAGACATCCTTCCTTCCTTTCTGAAATCAGCTCTGTCCTTTGTACAACCTTCTTGTCTTCTTTTCTTGAGTACTCATAGAAACAATTTAAAAATTCAACTTTTATTATACAATTATGCAGTTTAAGTCTAAATCAATATCATTCAACTATTTTCATTTTCAAGTTTTAATTAAAAAATTTCAGCTTCTGGAGTTTTTAAGATTATAACGTTATGGCAAAAATACATAAAACAATTACAAATACAATAAAAAACAAAGGCTGAAATGTTTAAGTGTTAGTATATGTGCAAGAAAAATAACGTGCAAGCATAAAGAGAAGAAAAGAGTAGTTCTGGAATATAGTTCATGTCATATGAGGGATAACAGTTTCGTTTTAGTGAATGCTGAAAAGCCACAAAGCACCACAATGAGCAATTCAGCAATACCTTTAAAGGCTCCATAAACTGTAATGGAGGAAAATGGAGATAGATAAAAGGACCTATTTTTAAGAAATTAATCCCCTTTCCTATTCCCCATAATGAAACTTATGTTCCCACTTCTTAAAAAAACAACTCTGCTAGCAGTCTGAAATGAAATGAAGTAACAATTACCCAGATATTTTCTGCTAACCAAAACCACACTTTTCAGTCTTCCAGGGATCATTTGTCCCCGAGACAACCACTCTGAGGCTAGACTGTAAGTTATTGATGTTGTTTATGGAGGTGGGGGAGTGATTCCATCTGTCTGTGATGGGTACTGCAGGTTTTGAAAAGAAAATAGTCAATTCCAAACAGTTTACTGATAGAACACCCTCTGAAACCTTGATCTGGACGAGCTGAAATAACTACTAGTTAACTGCTACTTACAACTCCTGTCCCAGCAACTCATTTGTTCGTGATAATCATCTTACACAGATGAACCTCACATTGTGGTTTACATGTGTGTGGGATCTCCGCGTTATCTATGCTAATAAAACATTAATCAAGGGCCAAATTTATAGCAGGCACTTTATAAGTAAGGTCAAGACAGGTCAGCCTCACATAATAGGAAACAACTACAGGCTAGATCTTAACACTGTAACTGAACACCCTTGTTACTTTACCTTGGCCCTTGGGATCAAGACTAGTAGCAAAATGTTTTCTCTGCCTCAGAATGGTGTTTCCCTCACCATAAACTGAAATGCAACCATTAAAACGGTCATTATTTTTATGTATCTTGAGAACGTTACACATTTTAAAGGAAAAATCTCAAACAGCCATTTCCTCCACTCCTACAATGATAAAAATATATTTATATAGCATTCTAATTTATGTGAGAAATTATTTTGTTTTTAATTCAGTGGCTGTCCTAATCCTGTAAAATTTATTTTCTACTGGGATTCTTGCTAGCTCAAGCTACTCACTAACAAACTTTAGGTTTACATAAATGGCTTTTCTTCTAATACTCCTCAGCTAACTCATTAAGACATCTTTTAAAAAAATCCTTTAGAAAAAGTAAATATTGCTCTTAGTCTGTCTCAATAATCGACCCCTACTGAAGAAAATATTGATGGTTCTGAATAGTCACTGCGAGTCAAAGAGCATGGCCTCATCACCTGCTCTGTCATTTTCTATAAGTCCCAGTAATATACATATACAGTTATGGATAGAACATTAAACTAATTGGTAATATTAACAGATTATTTTATTTTTACCTTAAAGGGACTCTCTCTTCCTTTCTACTTTAGGAGGCAGACAGAAAATAAATGAACAAACTGGAATCTAATTTTTGAGACAGAGGCTTATCTTACAATTCCTGGCTATAACATCCGCCAAATATCAATTCCCTTCCTCAAGAGATTAGCTGAATACAAATTATAGTTTCAACATTAACCAGTGCACAAGGACAGGAAGAAAGAAAATCCATGACACATCGATAAGTGAAATAGTTAATGAAACTAAAGAGTATTCAGAGTCTGCAAAACCCCATATTCAGTATTAGAACTGAACCAAAGTATTGAAGAACATGAAATCACACTTATAAAACTCAAAGGAAGTGACCTAAAAAGGCAGAAGAAATATTCTTTAAAAAATGTTTCAAGCCACACAACTTCTTGAAGGCTAAGGTAGAGGTGCTATCAAGTATTCTGACTTACCTTCCTTCATTGACAAGCTCAATAAAGGCAAGGCCAGCATTCTTTTGTATAGAGTTCTGCCACTCCTGGGAAGAGAAAAAAAAAACAAACAAAAACAAAAAAACAAGAGAAAACTAGTTGTATGAAAACAAAACTAAGAAAAAACATTTTCAGCTACAAAGTCATGCACTTTCTTTTCAATTTTAGCAACTTACACCACCACCTGCAAACATATAAAGCACTAACTGTGTGCTAATCAGGAAGCATGAAGAAACAGAACTCTATCAATTTAATCAAAGTCATATTCCGTGGAGGTGAGAAGAAAATACAAAAATATCCCACAAACAACCGCATCATTTTCTTTTACTACATTATGCAATAATTCTGAAATTACTCTGGTTCACTGATGCTTTTTGCCTTCATCAAACCTTGATAATGCTAGAAACAAAGGGTTTCACATTAATGTAAGGCTCATTCTTTAGACACAATTTTCTCTTATAGTTTAAAGTCTAGTTAATATATATATACGCCTATCATAATCCTCACCTCAGCATCACACAGCCATCTCTACTCAAAAAAAAAAATCTGCTAATGATCTAAATATTGCATTGTTAACACCCAGTATATTTTAAAAAAATTTTAGCACATCTTCAACACTGGCTTTTTCACACACCGAACTGATGGTAAGGGCACTGAGAATCTCTTCCATCCAAGTGAACCCTGAATTGCAGCAAATTTCTACACCTCTTAAACATGTAGGCAGGTTGTGCCTGGCCCCTGGAAGAGACACCTTGGAAAGCAACCAACCCAGGTGACCTGTCCCATGAGGTTTGACTCCCCCATTTGAAAGCTGAGGAGAAAACAGAATTGGTTAAGAAAAACACAAAGAAGATTTGTTTGATCCTAGAGTCAATAGGAATAAATTGACAAAGCTAAAAATTAGGGTAGTAAAAGTGTGAACCTTAGATTTTGGGGAAAATGTAGAAGCATTGGATAGAACACGCTAATTGGATAGAACACGCCAGTTTAAACTCTGAAACTCTTCTAAACTAATGCAAAAGAATGATTCTGCAGCAGACAGATACTTAAGTCTCAGATGCTTTTCCATATCAGCTGCCTTGATTTTTCAGTTTATGAAATAATAATCCTAATGATTATTCTCGTCAGTACTTCTATCACTGCGGTTCTTTTCAAAAACCTCATCAGCTCCAAAACAGGCAAAAAGTGCAAAACTGAAAATATCTCTAAAATTTCAGGTTTCTGAACGTGGGAGTTTTTAATACCCATTGTCAACAGAGTAAAATTGCCTCTCAGGCAGTGAGATGCAGGTTTGACCAGACAGACACAAAAGCCGGTAGAACAACATTGTTTCTTTACAATTTAAATCCTGCCACGCTGCCCCCCACCCCGCAAAAGAAAAAGATTTCCAGATTTCAAATGCAGAGGAGAAGTTATAACTCTGGTCTCTCAAGGCTTGACATATTCCAGGCCCAACATTTTCTTTTATAATTTTTAAGTTTTAACAATGTATTACAATTTTCAAGTAGTCAGAATTATGAGTAGAATAAATGGAAATTGCGATGTACTATTCATCATGACTTATAAATGCCTTTTTTTTTTTTTTTACTTTTTATATAACTAGTTTATATGCATACGAAACGTTCTAAGTATCAGCTAAGTTCTATTTACATATTATCATGTGTGGGGTTTTGGGATGGTTTGTTGGTTTGGTTTTTTTTTAAAGTGACATTAAGTAGCAACATTGGTCCTTACTGCTACCTAGACCTTAGTGATATTTCTCCCACTGCCCTTCTCCCAGTTCTCCTCTGTTGCTTTCTTGTGGCTACCATTACGTGGCTTCAAGTTAAGAAGCATTTATTCTTATGAATAAATACCTTTTAGATCCTAATATTCTAAACAAAATAGCATACGCAACTAATCCTCATAGAGGTTTTTTTAAGAATGTAATATCAAGTTCTAAATACTTAACTTCACATAATGATAATTGAAACTATTCTCTGTTGGCTTAAATGTGTGAAAACTCAAGAAAAGCAAAATATTTCTTTCCACTTATGACATTGTCCATCTGTTGCTCTGCTCTTTAAGAGAGCTCACTACAATACTTGAAAATTTAATTGGTGAAGATGGAGGTTGCCAAAAGTGAAAAGCAAGTGCATTTATCATGATACTTTTCAGCATTTTTCTCCACATCAGACATCATCAAAGAAGGCGTTAGTCTAAACAATTTCATAAATCACAGCTGAATACACCCTAAAGCTAATTTTAATAGCCGAAAGAAAAGACTAATGGTCATAATCTTTCATGATCCATTCAATATTTCCCCACAGTATATGTTCTCTCTCAAACAATTACACTCAGTATGCATATTGCATTATTGTATCAACATCTTAGTTATCCATCTCCCAAAGGAATTGGGGAAAAAACACGTTAAAAGCCTCAAACTCAACCACTAATGCAACTAAGTAACTACAAAACACATTTCAGCACTTTCCTAAGGAAGGACTGCAAGGGAAGATCAACAAAGTCAATAATTTCATACCTGTTCTAAGCTGTACTTAATTGACCATCATTTCCTACAGCTATAAATGTTTAGTAACAGAGAGACATGATCTACTTTTAATGCTTTTGGTCACTCTACACTCAACAGCGAAGCAGGAAAAGAAAAACCCTGGAAGCACGAAACACTACAACAAATAGCTGCAATGAAAAACAAACATTACAAGGAGATAAATAAGAAATCACATTTTATTCAAATACCATGTCTGATGTGGAAATTTCCTAGCTCATTATTGTTTCACCTACTTCCTTAATGGAATCTGTAAACACTTCCATAAGTACTCTGGATAAAATGCAAGTACTATATCCTTTCCTGAAATGGTGCTTCAAACCTCATCATAGGCAAAATTATCTCCCAGTCCTCTAAAGCACCAATTTTATATCATCAACAGGTTCCATTAACACACTCTAAGTCAATGCACAAGGATCATTAATTGAAAACATTAAACAGTACTGCTCTTAAACCCCTCCCTTCAGAAACTAATATAATCTCCCTTGAGGTTTATATCATGACCTACTGTCATCCCATTTGAGTCAAGTTGGGGGTTATAATCTACTTTACAGTGTTTTTTTAATTAATTCTAACTAATGATCAGTTGTATGACAGTACCAAATGCTCTAATGAAATGCACATAAATTCCTACATTTCTATTGTCTAGGAAATACATTTTGGCCGAAGACCACAACATGCATTGGACCATAACCAACAATGAGATTAGTCGAGAAAACCAATCTTTAGTAATTCTACGTTCCATTTTATTTCATTTCAGCTACATGTGCATGTGTAGTTACATCAGTCTTCAAATGCATTGAAGCGTCTTTTATACTACTTGATCCTCTTATTTCCCTTCGTAAAAATAAGGTATGTCTCTAATCAAATGGCATCATCAGATAAGAGGAGAAGTTCTTTAGAAATCCTACATTAAACTTGAATTTTCCAGT
Organism: Tringa tobata; assembly: GCA_033628505.1. NCBI lineage: Eukaryota > Metazoa > Chordata > Aves > Charadriiformes > Scolopacidae > Tringa > Tringa tobata. Next base: position 944,061 of record JAHREE010000413.1, on the reverse strand, counting down.
GTCAGCTCTATTGGCCAGTCATTTTCTTCCATTTGCTGTTGGCTCCCTGTTCATTCTGAATATCCTCATTCAGATACAACGCTTCAAGGGAGTCTTTTTTACCCAACCAGGCCTGCCCAAAAGCCTTTTCTAGAAAGAAAGAAATGCAAACAGTTCTTTACACAGCACGTTACAGACCAGCAGAACCTAACACTAAGGGATACTGTGGTGACTAAAAGTTCAATAGGACCAAGAGGAGACTGCAGCAGTACACAGAAGGGAAATACATTGATACTGAGTAGATGCCACAGAAACTGCATCCAGATCAGAAAATACCCTGAGCTGAAAACAGCTGGAGCATGGAAAGAGCATCATACACGCTTGTCCTGTTTCATTCTTCTTGAGCACCTCTTTGTTGGAGATACAACAGTAAGCGAGGTGGAGCCTTTCCCTAACCCCATATAGCCATTCCTGAGCTCTAATCACTCAAACTAATGCCAAGAAAATTTTGTTGATTAACATTTTTGTTGGTTTGTCATTTGAAGTGTTTGCCTGTAGGCAGCAAATGGACCTGTACACTCCTAGGAAATAACTAGAATCATAATTCAAACAATTAACCCAAAATATATACATTCTTCAAGCTATATAAAAAAATTTGCAAGACTAGTCCATCAATTGGTCTGATGGCTAAACAACTAAACATGGATCCTTAAGAGAATATTTAAAACATTTCCAATAGATGAAAACTGCTCTATTGTCAGCTGTAGCAAACTGTGCTACTACTTTCATTCATACCCACGTACACACGCATACTCCTTAATAATTCATTTTTCGCAGTAACTTAGAAAATATCTTCCTAACAAGGTTAACATATTCCCCAATTAATAATTATATCTAATGATTGGAACGCACATTCATAAGCAAGCAAAAAAAAAGGGCTAATTCTTTGCTAATCCATCCTTCCCATAAAGCTGGTGGAGTTTTAATAATTTATGTTGGTTATGAAACAAAGGAGAAGGATGACTTTGGTACTGAGACCTATGAATGGAGCACTAAGGAGCGGGGTGGGAAAATGTGTTAACATATGACTAAGAGACATATTATATCCTGGAGTAAAGGTCAAATCTGCATGAAAAACTTGTTCATAGAGAGATATACTAATCTTTAAGTGCCTAAAGTAAACTATCAAGAACTTTTCAGCAGTGTTTGCACTTGGTGTCAGCACTCTCTCAGCACCACATCCACTACAGGCTTGAATGAACTCAGCAATAAAGAACATATAGTGAAAAGTAGATTATATCTCAGCTGGGTTCTTCATAATTAAAAAAGAAGTTAGACTGCATGTTAAGCAGAATATCTGCAAACATAAATTACTTTTAAAGACTTGAAGCAGGCTTAAATTATTTTAACCTACAAAGCTCTGTTGAAAAAAATTAAAACCAACATGGAATTATGGGAAACCATATCTAGAACCTCTATGTAGCATTTTAATATCAAAATTAGCACATGCTAAGTGTTTTGTACATGTTCTGTACAAAACAGAAAAAAATTGCAAGGATGCGACAAACTTTAATATAAGAGTAACACAAAAGCACGTTTGGAGAAGACAACGTTATTCAGGATATATACAGTCACACCTGCTTGGGTGCTCAAAATTTAAAAACCATAAATCAGTAACAGAAGAACTATTGGAAATTACTCAAAAAAAATATTTCAATAATTACATTCATGGCCCTTTCTCTATAAAATAACATTGCTGTTGCTGAATATTGACACAGAAAAAAAAGAGAGCTTGCAAAAATATTTACTACTATGCCAAAAATTCAGAATATCTTGTCAGGGGGAAAGCTTATCTAATAGGCTTGAATTTATTGAAATTTAAACAACGGATCCCATTCCACATTAAACAATGGCTTGTCTATGAAAGCTTTAACATGGCACCTATGTAACAAGTCGAGCTATCTCACTAATCAATACAGAGGTTTTGATTTCAATAAGGGTGATAAAAGTTACTCTAACCCTGGCCAGCTACAAGCTCTCAACAGATGCTCATCATTAGGCCCCTATCGGGGTCCCACGTACTCAGGCTGTACAAATGTGTCCTATTAGCACATGCTCGCTCTGTTTGGCAACTCCAGGCTTAAGACAAATGGCAGCTGCTGCCCTCCAAGGTCTGAAGTCAAGTCCTCGGGGAATCTGAAAGTCCAACTGGAAAAATCAAGGCCTGTTCATTAGAGACTGCTCCAGGGGAAACTTGCAAGGCTGCCATTAGAACTATATAAAAGAGCTAATTATTTTTGTAAGACTTTTAAACTATCAAACACACTCAGTTACAATAAAAAGTATTTAGTGCTGGCATTCCATTAAAAAGACATTGCTTTTTGTCAAAAAATCAGCTAGTGGCAGTACACCACCGAAGTCTTTGTATTAAAAAATTTAATGAGTCTTCTAGGAGAAAGTTGTGTAAAAATGAACTAGATGAGATAGCTTCTCAAACGGAGGTATAAAGCCAAGCACGTTGCTGTGGGTAAATATTCCAAACGCACTCGTATCAAATCAACTAATGAACTATAAAGGTGGGCTGAGATTGCGTGCATGTGACCATCCAGCCCTGAAAAAAGACCAAGAAATTCAAGAAACAAGCACGTTCAGTGTTGCAAAACCGACTAAAAAGAACACATAACGTTCTTTGTTCATTAAGGGCATAGGTTTGAAACAACCAAAGCGCTGCGGTGTACTAGCGTATCGATAAATCACTCAAAAGGGCATATGGCCCAGTTGGTATCAAACACCAATACCAAGCAGGAAAAAAAACAAAGAACCAAAAGTGTTTCAGTATTTTTCCTCTGCTAAAATACAAAGATAGCTACTTCCATAAAATACACTCTGGGTAGAGTTGAAAGTCTAGGTTTTTTTTATTCAGAAGCACAAAACTGCTTACTATTTTAACTGTGAAACAGAATCAAAGTTTCTTACACCAAAGTATTTTTCCAGCTGCACGGCATGACAACGTTGTATTGAATTCTAATAGTACAACAGATCACTGCTATAGAGTATTTATTGCAAATCTTTGAAAAGTGCTATATGAAATTCATTAGTGTTCCTTAATCAATTCTTGGATCAACATGCACATTAGCTTCCGACAGCCTAATTCAAAAAAGCAATTACAAGCCTAGTCCTTATGTAAAAGGACAACAGAAAGAAGCTATGTTAAACCAGTTTGAAAGAATGAAAATGTAAAGAAAACAGATTAGGAATGATTTATATCAATGCCTAGTGCTGAAGTTAATTACAACTAACCCAATAAAATAGTGCCTTTATTATTGTACAGCAAGTAATAACCTTAGACGCAGAAAACAGAACTCTGCTGACTTTTGCATGCTCAATTCCACAGCACACTACATTAAGAATTAAAGAAGTAGTAAATAAGCCCTACAGAAACGGCAGCTTTTTAACTAAAAGCAGAATTCTCCCCTGCTGTTTAACCATTTGGGATATTCCATGTAAACAGAGCTTCCTATAAACCGGTATTATGTTGTCAGTGGTAAATGCCTAAAACTACCTTATAACTCGAGTTTAATTTCAGTACTTAAAATCTGAGTTCAAGTCACAATGCCTTTTTATAGATTCTGAAAATAAATTGTATACATATAGAGCTGGAGTAGTTTGCAGATTTAAATACTACGTTGTTCAGTAAAATACTAAATAAAAAACTGCCAGCTTGTCAGACAATGCTTTTTATGCTCTGAGATTACTCTCAACGTGACAACTGCTGCCTTCTTTACAAACTGTGCAAATCTATCCTAAAAGACACAGTATCATGAAAGATACACTACATGAAATGTCACAGCACATACAACCTTTAACAATTACATACAACCAGAAAATCTTAACACAGGTTGCAGTTATAATAATTTATGACGACACCAAATATTCTTAAAAAAAGGATTTTACTAATGAAAGAAAAATTAAATCACTTAATCCGAAAGTTCTTATAAAATTATGAAAATACCACTGTCTGCATAACAAGCTATCAGTAATAACCATCCCAGCATAAAAGCTGTATATCATCAAAACTCACAAACCTCAGTTTTGTATCTAGTTTCAAAAAAGTACGAAGATGTGTATGAAAAACATTTATTACATGCCTTTTATAGTGATCTAACTCATGACTTGGCGAATAAAACTTTGCCTTTGAACCAGTGTCACATTAAGGTGAACGAGGTAAGCGTATGTTCAACTCCAGTTCTTTTTGGGTTCTAATACAGCAACAAAGTGTAGAATGGGGAAAAAGGGAATGAGTGGATCACTGACTTCAGGTCCACAGTTCCTGACGGAGGAAGCAATTTGCCTGGGCAGCCTCTCTCTTTCTCTCTCCCGCTAGCGGGCTGTTGCCATGACTCCTTAAGGAACGAAATTAGGGGTCAGGTTTGAGTTCATGTGGCAGCAAACCTTTTCCACCACAGTTTCCTCTGCAGGTTCTTTGACCATCAGCTATTTTCAGTGCCGAGATGAAAAACAGTGGCTTCGGGAAGAATAGGAACAGAAATCTCAAACATTAATTGAGAAATCAAAGTACTGTAAATACTTTGTTCTGTAAATATGCAGCAACAGGAAGCAAGAAACTATAAGCCAAAGGAGATGAATCAGAACAACAGAAGTGAGGAAAAGGGACAACATAAGATGAAGACAGGGAAGAGATCCAAATAACCCAGTTGCAGCGCCAGCATCATTTTAATGGAGAACGGAAAATAAGTCGAGGAACAGCAGGAGCATAAGGCAATGGCCTCAATTTCAGTGCTTTTTGGTTTACCCGTGATTTTAAATTGAGTTTTTGTAAAACCACTGCATGGAAAACAATGTATTTTAAGGTAGACGACCAATTATAAGTAGAGGAAAGTCACAGCATACTTGCTGCTGCACACTTGCACTAGTAGTGATGGACTGATGCCATTGAGAGCAACATTCACTCTCACCACCAAAGAGCAGCAACCTTTCTGCTCAATGGCTGATAAGCTTTAACTAAATAATATTAGCTAATAAAAAACCTCAACTATATACACAGTGAATGCTATTCTGGCACTAAGAGTTCCCTTTTCCCCAAATGTAGCTTAGTTTCAATTGAAACTCTCATAACAAATGCATGCAAACAGTGAACAAGATCCCTGCTATCATTGTACCTTTGAGGCAATGAAATCAAAGTATGTGAACCAATTCCAGCTCTTCACTCAAAAGACAGGATGTTCAAACCTGTCCCTTATCACTCCCTTGGGTAATCCAATCTTAATGCAGATCTTTTAAGAAAAGATTTAGAGAAAAGGAAGTTAAATCAATTTTTTTTTTTTAAATGGTGGAAAAAATAACGTGTGTCTCTTTTATTAAGATTCTACTTGCATATTACATTTCCTTCCTTACCCTGTATCTGTGCTCTTCATTTAGTCTAATATAATTCTGGGTATCCCACTGCTACACAATGCCCAGCAACACAGGGCTCTATTCTCATCTGTCCCTATATGTTGCTATAATAAACATGATAAATAATAATTTTCTGCTCCTTTCCCTGCAAGTCCTCCCCTGCCCTCACCAAGCAAGTTTTCCGGAAAGAAAAATAGAGCCACTTCGGGTTTAAGTAGAAATAGAAATAAATATCTTTGTAAATATTCAGAGGCTACTGGAAAACCCAACTGATTCTTTTAAGTCAAATTTGACTCAGAACTAGGATCTAATCCCTCAATATCACACTGATTGCTGTATAATCTGAATTACGAGGTTCTTCACTTAAACAAGTGATCTTAAAATATTTATTGAGAGATTAGTGCACCATCAACATCTCTGATGGGACAGGCGTTTTCCCAGTTGCAGAGATATGTAAAAAGGCCCTGCTGAGTACAAGTAAGACTAAAGGCTCAACAAGAAACTGAACAGTACCACCATGCAAAGCTTCTCCTGCCAGAACTTCGAGCAAAGGGCACCGCTCCCCCAATCAGAAGTTTCTTAAGCAGTTTTGCTTGGAAACGGAGAAACAGTAGTTGGTTGATTAACGTGAACAAAAACGTTCACCTATTTGTAATTAGTGTAAAGTCAGCGACAAGAGCTGCCGCTCCCTGAACTTTCCATAATCTCATCCACCCCCCTTCCCTCCACTAAACCTCCTTCCATAGTCTCAAATTAAACAGACTAGCTGTAAAACAGCAGGGTGTCAAATTAAAGCACACTTTATTTTCAGAGGTCTCCACACTTCGCGGCTGACTTCCTGTCAGGAAGAGTTCCATTTCAGTGCAGAGCCCCACCAGCAGGGAGCTCGCAGAATTAAGTGCCAGTTGATATTACTTTGTTTTGCATTTACCACCCATGAGAATATTGTTCAAAGATCCAGTTATAAAGTCAGCGTGGTATCATCCTTCTGACTAGACTGCCAAGCCACAGGGTGTGCTCTCACTGCACAAAACTCACCTTAAATGGTGATGTTTTTTTAAGTCCTAGTGTGCTGGTGAAGCAACAGGATGCCTTTTTTCTTCAGAAAAGTCTTGCTTCTGTAGCTAAATTATGTTCCCTTAGTTTTGAACATCTGCAGCAGTCTACGTTCATGGAAATGAAGCTGTCCTGTTCCCCTGTCACACCCCCAAGATTCACATTTACATTAGACAATCCACTCTCCTCCCTGAACATAAAAATGTATACATTAATCACACAAATTCTCAGCAACACAGTTTTAAAGAGGAATATTTTTAGCTGCAGCAGACATGTTTTCCATTAAACTCTTACCAACATCACGTTCTGAATTCCTGACCAAATTCAAGTAATTTTCATTTTGTAAGAGAATTGTTCTTAGTAAGAAGAGTCTATAATATCTGAAAAAACAATAGAACAACCACTAAAGATTGTATTTCATAAATAAATAGTTACTTTCCTCCTAGAACTTTACAACAAGTTCTAGGCAACTTGTTGTTGCTTAGAACAACAAGTTCTAGGCAATTGTTCTTAGGCAACAATTCTGTTTTAGTAAGATGACTTTAGCAAGGTTCATCTCTCTCCACTCCCCTGTGGCAAACTATTTCTAAGAACAGTTTTATGGTTTTTAACCTCTCTTTTATCCACACCCAAAGTCTGCAAGTCATGTTGACTTCTCCAAGCGCACTGTCCCAAGAAGCAACGCTTCACATCAGTCCACACCAAAAGATTACGGCTTTACTACACCTATCCACTTGTATCTCTCTCCACACCTTCTTAGTCTAATAGATAGCACCCATCCCAATTTCTTCACATAGAAATATTTTAATTTTTTTTTGTTCAAAACCACAAAGCTCACAACTGCTTTCCAGAAAACAGCTGTTTGTAGGCCAAAAGCAGGTCTAGATGAACCAAGTTTCAGCCAGGACACCATTTCTGTTGCTTTGCTGATTATTTATCTCTCATACATGGAAACATCAACCCCATCCAACGGAAGTGTAACATCTCAGATGTTCTTCTGGTTTTCTCATACTAAACATAACACAACATAGTTTTTGCTCATCCACATCGTGCATTTCATCTCCAAACTGGGGAGTGAGCAAACCTTTAAAACAACCTCCAGACTAAGAATTATGGAAAGATATAAAGGGAGATAAAGCCAAAGTACTAGCTCCCATATTTTAACTACTGTGACCACTACCTGTCAGGATATAACTATAAAGTGTTTATTGCATCATTAAGTCAAGAAAAGGTCACTTATTATTCATGCAGTATTGGCAAATCATTCAACCTATTTCCACACTTAAGGCAAAAAGCAAAATCCAAGTTATAAACTACTTTGATTTCTACTACTAAGCAAACTGTCAATATACATCCACTTCATAGACTCAGGCAAGAAACAATATCCTATCAGAACTATTATTTTTTTTTAAATTTAGCCTGTGATGGACAGAGTTATTTTAAACTCCCCACCTGTAGGCCATACTAATAGTAAACAAAGCACATTATTCCTGAAGCAAACAACTACACCTAAGAGAAAAGACAGAGTTCAAGCGAATCTTAAGCACAGCAAACTAAAGCAAGATCCAAGAAGTGTGAACCTTAGTGATTATTACGAAGAATTACCAGAGTTTGAAAGAAACTCCTATTTAAACATGTTAGAATGCTCCCCAAGTGATTCCATGGAATTCAACAGGTTAAATATTGCAGGCAATTACAGGCAATTAAACTTTCAAACAATTTAGAAAGTAACAGGAAATGAAAGGAGGAGTGAAATTCCAGAAGACAAATTTTATGTTATCCTGGAGTTTCACATAGAATATATTGCAATAACCTAGTTCTGGAGAGACAAAGTCAAAGAAAAAAAAAATATGCAGCTAATTTAAAATGTAATTTCAACATACTCCAGTTCAAAGGAAAAGTTTTCCCAGTTGTTTCCATGCCTTTCCATCTTATTATGCACTTCAGGTATCTATCAAACTGATTTCTGGTTTCAAACACTTAGAATATATAACATAGTTCAATGAAGCAAGCAGCAAAATATCCGTAGCACGAGTAATCCATTTGTAATTATTCCCAATACTCTGCTCAGTGACTTACACCAAGCATGAAAGTTGTCAATGTACATTTTCAGCACCCGAAGTGAGATCCTCAGAGATGGAGGAAAAAGTCCCACTTGGGAAAGGAAAGAAGCTACACTGTGCATTAAAAAAAAACCAAACAGATATATCAAGTGTAACAGAAAATCCAAGTGATCTAGACAACAGATTTGGTAATTTAACCTTCTGCTTTGTTAGAAAGAAACTCACTGACAAGACAATATCTGAACTCCAAGCACCGAAGGACTGCATTTAAGCATTTGGGATTCCATAGCCAGTGTCCTCCCACATCTTCCAGAACTTTAATTCTAGTTCTCCTGTGTTAATCCCACTGACCACCTGGCCAAACAGCTCACGTGTTGGTATCAAGTGCCTTGCAATGCAGGAGAACGCAGAAGCCCTACACTTTATCCCCGAGACCTTACAGAAGAGCACGGATGTCTTCATGTATCACAACCAAAGGAGGAAACTGCAACTGAGGACACCACAGATGAACCACAATGGTGCTTCTACAGGTTGAGAGAGCTTTGTCTCTTTTAAAACTGGACTCTTCCACATGCCTGGTAAATGCCCTTAAGCTTCTGGACTACTAGCTACTTTGTGAGGATATGGTGAGATTTTTCCTCTGACAGATTATTCTACTTAGTGATAACAGTAACTATTACCTGAAACGTTAACTGAAACTTAAGAGTCTTCCGTCCCAGGAGAGCACTTTGACAGCATGGCCCCTGGCTACTGTGGGATCTACCTTCCCCTCTCTCTAGCTTTGACCACAGTCTCCACACCCTGCAAAACTAAGTCGCTGTAAATGAAAATACACATTGCAAGGGGAAAAGAATAACAAGAGTTTTTGAAGAGGAAAGAGTTTATGACGTAAAATCACTTCACTGAAAAATATCCTGAAGTGGCACTGTACCTAAAGCTCAACAGACATTTCCCAACTACTTTCCATCCTAAAGAACTCTCACTTCCATCCACAGCCACCTCATCTCTACAAAAAGCTGGGCTGGCAGATACTCTTCCCATCTTCAAATTCTTCCAAAGAGCAAATACCTACGGACATGATTCATGCAATGTCTTCCCTGAATTTAACAATTTAGACTTTGGGAAGCCCTTTTTTCTATTTTTATTTATTAAGATCTAAATCATTTTTACTTGCCTAATAGTTATGTTTCTAATCATTTTATCACAAAAAGCAGTCTATTACTGAAACGGGGCGGGAGGTGTTGGTTTTTGTTTTTTTTTACTCAAATACAGCTACCTTCATCTTTGGTAAAAAACAAAATCCTATTGTAAAAGTTCACAACGTATAAAAAGAAAACCTTCCAACTCCTGATACCTTCTAACTGGCTTTTAAGAGGAAATTAGAACATGTTAAAATTGACAGAAAGTCATTTGGCCACTTACAAAATCCCTACAGAATCTACCCTCTGTACCAAAACATATACATTTTGATATCATGGATCTAAAGGATTATTAGATCCCTTCAAAATTTATTTTCAGCTGTTAAAACACAAAGTGATTAGATGGGAAAATATTATCTTGATTAAATTGTAATAATCTAACACATGGGGCACATAGAAAGTATTCAAACAGCATTTATTCTCTTCATATGAAAACCAGGATATTAGAGTTTTGGTTCTTCTGTTGAGTTCAGCTGCCGTGGTATCATAGCGATATAGTTCTTTAGGTAACCTATACCCAATTCAATTAAAACTTCACAGTGATCACTACAGTTATCCATCACACCAAAATGCACTTAAAAGTAAATTAGGAACCAGTGCAGATCCCAGAGCATCAGTATAATGTGTTCTCTCTGCAAATAACAAACACTGAAAACCAGCCATCTTCTACATCAACTAAAACCTCCGAGTAATTCAAAGCCTTACCACATTTCAGAACACGCTGCAGAAATCCATTCCTGATGTAAGGAATTTGGATCGTTGATACAAAGCTTTTTTTCTCAGCACAAGATACCCAGAAAAACCTGAAGATCCTATTGCATTTTATAAACCCTTTAAGTAGTAGGGCAGAGGAGGGGTGCACGTGTGCAAAGAAAATCTACTGGAAAATCAAACTCTTAACTCCCACCCTAGTGCTCTTCCCTAGGGGAAATACACTATCATATTGATTGTAGGGGTGCATGGCACGTGTTGATATTGTTGAAATCATTAAGATTCCTTATCAGAGTAAGAGATATGATGCAACGAAGATACTGCCCACGCAGAAGATGAACACTGACTTTACCGGCACCAGAATCTGACAGCAAAGGGATTTAGTTGCCTATGAAAAGAGAGTCACGCTAAAGAAAGATCGCAATAAAGAAAAAGCTTGTACAAGCATTTCACCATTTAACCACTGCTAATTGGTTTGGCGAGTACTAATTATACTACTACTAATCAGCCTCTGCTGTATTTTTAAGACGGGCACACACTGCCTCGGATCATGCTTTTATCTCCAAAAAAAGCCAACTCCAAAAACTATCAGCACAGCACGTGACACATTAAACCCTAATCATATTTCATTGGGCCACCTGAGCAGATGCTATCATTGCATATAAAGAAAAATAATAATCTGGAGTATCAGAGTTTATACTTCCCTATTCCATCTCCCCGTGAAAGACGTACTTTATCAAGGTCCAATATAAATCTAATAGCTACAGCTACGTAGTTATATTGCAATATATCATATTAATATTTCTGGAAGATAAAAGACCTAGAGACTAAACGTATTAAAACATTGGTTTTAGTTTTATATATGCCATCAACTTATCAAGAATGTGCCCTTAATCCCTTTGAATCAACAAGGGGCAGAGAAGGAAGAAGCTCTTGTACCTTGAAGCAGCAGGTGGGGTGTAAGTGTGAGCAGTGGGGGTGGAAGGGGCAGAAGAGTTGCTGCGGTACTCGTCAATGTTTAACTGCAAACTTTTGAAAAAGGCTGGGTGGCATTCCAGCAATTTGAGAAAATTATACCAGAGCTGAACGGTATTTGAGTCGGTTAGTGTAAGTTTATTTTATGGTCGGGAAAATTTAGATTCAGTAGGAAAAAAAAAAGGAAAAAAAAAAGCTCTTAAGTCAAAGATGGACCTGACAAGAGCCACCTAATTAGTTCTCTTATACATATTCCACTGACAATTCAGCTGATTTACTACCGAAAGAAGCATTTTTCAAGTGCTGCAAATTCTGTAAATTCAAAGGCACGAAGGAAAATTATGGAACCTATTTCACCTCTTTTTGTGCCTTTTCACCTTGGAGCTACAATAATAGGGCAAATGCTTCGTGTATGTGAGTAATGGATAAGTGGTTTTTAATACCTTCGTGAGAGAGGAGGGAAGATCACAGTTTTTCTTACTTAGTCATGGATTTCCAGAAAACATCTGACAAATGAAAGGAAGCACAGTAGCACATTTGCTCCGTGGATAAACACGCACTCAATTCATACGTGGCCCTTTGTGTTTTAGGCACACGGAGAGAGTCCTCCCAGATGAAAATGCTTTATTCAGGGGTGAGATCACAGTTTCTCTGGGCGGAAGCCTCGTCTCGCAACAGCGTACGAGCACCGTTAACATTCTGACGTCACTCCTCTAAAAGGGATAATAGACACAGGACTTCTCTCTTTTGGCTGGTTTAATTACCCCAACAGGATGCCAGGCCAGACTGGATGGTGCTTCTAGGTTCACCGTACTGTATGCATTTCTGATAAATGGGAAAAGAATAGATGACCTGGCAGAAGGCTCAGACAATAACATGTGATTTACAGGACATGAATGCAGCTACTATAAGATTTATCTGACAGCCCTCTCCGATAGTGGACTGTTGAGTATCCGATGGAATGATTTCTAGTCTGGAAAGTCTGCTGCTGAGTAGCCATACACATTATTTATTTATTAGATGTTTTGGGTTGAAACCATTTTTAAATGATGCACTTCACAATGCTCAGCCATAAATTTAGTTTTAAGCCCTGGAAGGGAGGTAGTGTTATTGGAATGTGTGTCAGACTGAATTAGGATGAGCAACACAACGCTTTTATAAAGTGGCCTTGAATGCAACGTCGATTCTTTCAAAAATGATATTAATGTCAAATAAGCAGGAACACTTTGCAGTAATATTAAATGAAGGATTTCTTTATGTTTTGATAGATTTATATAAATCTGAGTATACACACAGACACGTCTCGAAATGTAGCGTGTCTATCAAAAAACACAACTGTTTTTGTCTTAGAAAAAGCCTTTTGTCTGTATCTCAAACCACCTGTTTCTCTTTTTACCTTCTGTTAAACATAAAATGATACATCAACATCTAAACACCAAATTAAAACACAAAAGCAATGATCTTTCTCTGTGTGCCTAAATATACAAACTTTAAACAAGAGAAGGAATTAACCAGGTGTCGCAAATAGTTTCACAGAACAGTATTTTTTGAATTTTTTATAGATCCCTTCACCTGGGAAAGATCTTTATTTTCACAATTTGATGAAAAAATTACTTGTGAGATATTATTATTATAATTCCATTTTGCAATTCTGAGAAAGAAAAAGCATATTCCAGACACAAATCTAAACAAACCTCAGAAAAATTGTGGATGTTTCAGAAAAACAATCCAAGTGCTTACATCACATACACAATGTTTAAAAGAAATATTCAGAAAGAGGTTAGGATAAAAAACCCCAAAGATATTAATCAGAGTAATCCTTCAATTTCATAAAATGATGGCTGACAAATTTGTGAAGTTTTAAATCAAATTTGCAGATACTTACTTTGTAACTATGCCACATTATTTATGTGATTAAAAACTAGTTTTTGACCTGATCTTTTGATCTTTGGCACTTCATCCTCTCCATCTCCTCTTAAAAATTAATTAAAATTTTAGCAATAGGGTATCACTTCGCTTCCCACCCTATCTTGGGCCAAATAAAAAAAAAAAAAAAAGAAAAAAAGAAAAAAAAAAAAATCAATCAAGCTCAACCCCATCTCCTCCCAGTATCTGTAAAATGTCAGCTTGAAATTCAATTTCATATCTCTCAAGCTTTCATGTAGCAAAAGACAGTTCACTTCTTAACAAAATAAATCACATCTGTGATTGCCATGCTGACCTCTTTGAATTAGGAAAATTCAAAGTGAAAAATGTAATTATCACCCCAGAACAATCTGTATACATCTGGAGCTAATTTTAGATTCATTTCTCACATCATTTTTCATATTCTGCCAAAAATTACAGCTGCTATGTAACTTTAAAAAGACTTTGAGGTCTTTTTGACTTTATTGGTTTATTTCTACTATTTCACAAAGAACAACCTCAGTCTCTGCAACTAGGACTGCTAAGCAATCTCGATATCCTCAATTTGATTAGATTAGCATTAAGTGGCATTGTGACACACATGACAAATAGATGCATTAGAGCACGTCATTTATTCCTTAGCCTTTCCACTTCCCAAAACCAAACAAGTGACGTACAGTACAGAGCAAAACATGATTTTAAAAAAGATTAGATTACCCTACCAAAAAAGAAGGAAAGGTCAACCACTAATTATTGATACAAGCAGCATGCATACTGAAAACTAATTTTTTAAATGGTAATACCAAGCTGTCAGGCGCATATTTAATACTCAGATTACTTTCACTCTAACACATTAGCAAATGAATATTAAATCATGTATAAGGATTTCTTGGTAGCAAGGATTCTTTTCTAACCTAAATGAGCAGTAAATTCGTATTCTAGAAGTCATGAACAATGTCCACTTCCAGTATTGCCACGTGTAAAATAACCATCTCTAAATTCCAAAAGTTCCATAAGGACTATTAAATTCCTTTCAGGGTAAAAAATATATTATATTTCCCGTGGACGATGGAAAACTAGGTGAGCAAAGTTCTAGATACATTCATTAATAATAAGCTCACTAGAAAACATAACTACTCTTCACTAGTTCATTGTAAAATCTATTAGGTGTAATCTCCAGAAGTAATTGTTCTTATTGCACTTTATTGACAATGCAGCCTATCGATTTTTCACACCTTCTATGATTCTTTCATTTGTATTCATGAAATGTCTATCAGCACACTCTAAATAAATTTGGCAATATAGGCACTAAAACGAATAAATCGATGTGAAGAAACATTAATTTTGCATTATCCTTATTCGTCAGGCAAGCAAACCATAAGGGTTGTAAATGAAGGTCAAAGGTTTTGAAATGGGTCAGAACCCTTGACCTCTAGACCAATACCATTCCCATTAAAAAAGGCTATTTTAAAGTTTTAAGTAGGGGAATTTACTACCAGAAAGGTATCATTTTTAAGGTACCAAAAGAAAGGCTCAATAAAAACAATCTTCCACTTAATTACAAAAAAGAAAGCAAGAAACCCCCAAAGAAAATCCAATTAATACAGTATATACAATTTTAAGAAAGCTCCTTAGGCTCTGGCTCTTTTCTAACCACAGGAACAGGCAATTCTCAGGTTCTTATATATCCAAAATCACTTTGCCTTAAGGAATGTAGAATGCCCCAAACTCCTGACAACCAGGGTTGCTTTCTTAAATTTTTCCTCAAATTCTTAGTACTTGTCAAATCAATTAAGAATGACAGGGTTTCACAAGTATTTATCACTCATTTCATAACCTCTACACAAAAGGAAAAATTCTATTAATCCCAGAGGATTCAGCATGCCAAGATGCAGAAACCAGTATTTCTATAACCTTAATATTTCATTGATCCTATTTCATATCTTACAAAAATGACAGCATAGAATTACTTAGGCACCACCATCATCACGGTTATGTAAATGCTCACTAGTAAGGTAACATAAAACCCTTAGTCTCTTCTCTGTCCAACTGCAGAGACACATTACTGTGAATATATATTTATTTTTTTAAACCAGAAGGTTACACATAACCTGAAGTTAAAATTAAAATTTTAACTGTAATTTCCGTTGTGTTTAAAGACAGCAAATTTCAGACAACATTGCTACTGAAACCTCACCTGAGAGCAAAGAAGCATCACCAGCTCCACAACTGAACTGCTGGATTTCATGCACACGAGACCTATAAAACCAAAAAAAAGGGTATGCATAAATGCATGCTTACACAGCACCAGCTGTTAACACAAACTATTTTGAAGCGCAAGAGATTAGAAGCATTTGGACCATCAAAAGAAAGCTGAAATTCTCATACCACTTCCAGCTCAATTTTGTACTTTATCAGCACAAAATGAAAGTACGTATGTGAGAGAGAGACCATCAATTCCGTGGCTCGCATCTAAAGGTAGCTAATAGTAATACATTACCCCCATTATTCATAGTTTCATAAATGTTTGTACGTCAAAATGATCAGAAGTGTGGTTAACATATGTTATATTAATCCACTGTATCTACATTTTGCTATTTCTTGAAGGATTGGGTCATTATATATGCAGAGAAGGGAAATGGCTTTATGACCTTTGCTTTCTCCATTGCGCCTTCTCCTTTCAGCCCCCAGCTATCAATCAAGTTTCCATTTTGTTTCATGGCAGCAGACATCCCAAACACTCTTATTAGTACTTTGACCCTTAACCCCACACTAAACCTTAGCAGAAGTGCAAGCAATAACCTATTATATATTCTCAATTGTTTATAAACTAATTTGACTACTATTTTTATTGGTATTCGCATTTTGGTTTGGCTTTGTCTACAACTAGTTTTTAGGCCCAAAAATTGGTTTCATGTGTTTATTTTTGTCTAGACAGTTCATATGCTCCAAATAATTTCCCTGCCTTTTTTTTTTTTTTGGTCTTCCAACCTATGAAATATTCATCTCTCTGTGTACACTATCTATATACTACAATCAAAATATTTTGAAATCAGATTATATTTTCTTTACCTTCAGGCAAGAAAAAAAATGTAACTAAATAGGATATTTACTTCCCTGGAAAATAAAGCTTTGAGAAAAATACCTTTCCTGTTATTTTTCGTAATTGAATTAAATAAATCTGTTCACAAGGCAGCTTCCATTAAAATGTTTATCAGCTAAAGCAATGCCCACATGTATAATCAAAAGTAGAATCCCATCGTCTTCACTCTTACAGAAGACAATTCATACACTTCTTCCTGCCACTTCTTCCTACCCCAAAAAGGCAGGCAAGCTAAATTTCTAAACTAAATAACTAGTTTCAGTGAAGCTTAATGAAGTCTCAATTTTGGTATCAGCAGTCTTCAGTAAAACACTTATCAGTGTTTGATACCCTGTGTTTCTGACAACGTTAACCATACAGGATGCCTGTCCTCATCCATGAAACAAGTAGTTTCAAAAGTGTTTTTGAAAAAGAACTTAAAATTCCCTAGGAAGGTAGTAGATCTACTAGTGAAAACACAGCTCATGTGCAAGCAATCAGCTCAAGTTAAGTAATCATGAGCTTTTAACACGGGAGTGCTTCATTACTGGAAGCTGCAACAAGCTCAGGCCCTAATTCAATTCATGCCTTTAACTGGATCAAAAACTTCAATTTTCACTCCAAAAATCGGCAGACAAAGCGAATTTATATGATATAACCAAATTATGAGGAAATTGAATGAGGCTTTCAGTACTAAATTCCCAGTGTTCCAATAAACATGACTTTTTTAAATCGAGGACGTTAATGTCTGCATTGCAGAACTGAGAGAAACACACCAGCAGAAAGAAAACTCAATCATCTCAAACTCAATCATTTTAAGCCAATACCAGGAAGAGCCATGATCGCGGTTTCGCACCTGAATCTTCATCTTCTCAGAAGAACCAGAGAATTCTTCTTAATCCTGACAATGTATTCCTCTTACCTGTATGACTGCCTCCCAACTAGAAACCAGAAAGACACAAGTAGATTCCCATGCAGAAGATACACCATAACACACTCTGCTGACGTAGCTCCCAAGAAACCTTCTGTTATGGTCTCACAGTAAAAATGCAAGGTGTTTGGGCTTAACTTTCTGTGCTATACTCTATAGTTGACTTTGTATCAAAGTGTTGACCCTGACACCAAGTTTTCTTTTGAAGGTTCTCAAAACACATTTCATACTCCAGCTGGAAGGAAACTATGAGCTGAGATGGAGGCAAAGAGGTAACAGAGAAGGCAAAGTTGAGGAGGCAACGACAATGACCTCAGAAGACTAAAGACCCAAGGACAGTGAAATCAAGCAGACAACACTGTGTGGGAAGGCAGGAAGAAAGCTTCTAAGGCAGAGCCAGCAGAAAAAAAAAGACATTTTAAGTCTCAAAGGTAAAACAAAACACACATAAAAACCCCTTTTTTTAAATGGAAACTTACTTGTACCTTCTATCAGCAACTCCTGCCCATGGCTGCCCAAAAGAGTCCGAGAAAGAAAGGGAGCAAAATCCACAAAAATCTCTCTCAGAAGTGGGGCAGCTTTTTCCAAAGCATGTTCAAGCCTGTCTGTAATACTAGTAGAGAGATACATGTGGTTAACACAAAAAAAAAAAAAAAAAAAGGAATTTGCTGAAATTTTCTAGAAAGGACTATAGTTTTTGGCAACGTTTAAGTGATATACATATATAAGAAGGAATCAATAATTCGATACTTGTATTTTCCCAAACCTTCATTAGGTATGGAACATGAGCAAAACAACATTCTTAAGCGATGAGGAATCAGAATATCAACTGTAATATCAAAGATGTGAGCCACAGCACAGCTCTTCAGACCTTCCATTGACAAAGTTACCTCATATTTGAAGCAGAATCCTCAGGCACTGAAGAAACTGTAGGGACAGATGGCAAATTTGAACTAGAGGATCCCCTTCCTACAAGAGAAAGGAATAAAGGAATTATTAATATAAGAAATATGTTATATAATAAAGATATATATTC
>JAHREE010000413.1:895728-920775 GCA_033628505.1 Tringa tobata | reverse complement strand
ATATAATTCAATTTCTTTAAGACCTGGTTTTACACAGTCAAGTCACCAAAACGTATTTTGAGTATTCCCAAAGGAAAAGCAGCCAAACGGTGCACGGAAAATCAGAACACAGCCTTCTGTCCAGAAATACAAAACAAAGCTCACAAAAGGCAACAATCCATGTGATTCAATGGTTCCAACGACTCCAGCTGTTTGTGGGACACTTAATAGCTACAATCATTCTTTTTTTGGGGGGGATGAGGGGGTGGAGGGGGATGAAGAGGGCAGGTGAGATTTTTTTACACACATACATTCATACTTAAGTATGCACAATACACTGCCTGTTGGATTAAGGCTTTAAAGCAATTATTTCATTTTCATGATAACCTTCATATTTAAATAATTTCACTAGAATTCCCAGCTGTCTCCCTGAAGCCTAGCATCTCTACTCTCATTGAGCAAGTCTCTCTAACTCAAAAATATTTCTAAGCCCACATGGCCAGTGGTGGACTTAAGCCCATACACCATCCATAAGGGGAAATCACAGCACACTGATCCACATAGTTCATCAGAACATAAAACTGAAATGGCATCCAAAGCCTTCTCTCAACGTGCAGATTGCACATGCAGAATGTCTTGTTATAGAAATGCTTGCATGCTTTTTGCTACATTTATTACTTTTTTTTTTTTTTTTTTTTTTTTAACAATCTGTGACTAGTAATCCACTAATTATTGGGTACGTTAGAAACTGAAAAGTATCTACAACTAAAATCCCACCGTATTAGGCACCATCCGTGGAGGTATTCAAAAAACAGGTTGATGTAGTGCTTAAAGACAGTTTAGTGATGGGGGGAAGTTGTATGGTTTTCTATGGTGTTCTTTTTTTAATCAGAGTTAGGTTGATGGTTGGACTATACAATCTTAAAGGTTCCTTCCAACCTAGACGATTCTATGATTCATAGAATACGCATAACAAAATCAAGAACTACTCTATCTGTGAAAAATAAGGCTTTAACAATGCAGCATAGGAGCGTGGGTTTCACAATTAAATTAGATGAAAACAATTTGATACGATATTTAGGCCACGAGTAAAATAACTGAAAGAAAAAATTAGAAAAAAATTCAAGGTAAACATCCACAAGGACAATGAAAGGACATAATAGCCATCATGAGGCTAATAAAGAGACAGACACTCAGTCTGGGGTAACCTGGTTTTTGTTGCTGTTTGTTTTATTTTGTGGGGTTTTTTTGTTTGGTTTTCTGTTTTTACACACACTGGCACTGGTAAAAACGGTTGGAGTGGAAGGCAAACAAAATCACTGACAACAGAGACAGGACATGATATTTTTTCTTCTAGAAATCAAAGCAAATCAATTAGGTTAAAATGTAAAACTCTATGAAGTTTTAAGTTAAAATTTACTTTTAAATATAGACATAACAGAAAAAGCACTGATAATTTGAATTTGACAACAGCATAAGGCAGGCATCTATATAAACCAATCTTTTTGAAGTTTATACAAGGATATTTATGGCCTGAATTTCTTCATGCTTATCATCACCTAAATCCACATTCCAAACTCAGATATATTTCACTAACAGGGGTGAATCTCAGATTTATCACAGCTAAGAATTTCAGGGGTTTTTTTTTTTATATAGAATTAGGCATAGTGATTCTGGCATTCAAACCTTGCTTTCTGGAAGTATTTTTCTGACTTTAGTTAACTGAAAAGTGGATTTTCATCCTACTATTTTTTCTGCCTTCAGTAAAAAAAAGTGAAAATACTTCAGTAGCATATTTTCATCCACAGCAGACATGTGGGTAAGTGCAGTAGCTACTTCAAACATGTGGAACTAAACTGACTTATCTCTTCCTTATCCTTTCACTGATAAACTGGCTCCTTCAAACTGACAGTTTTACAGACATTTGCAAGAACATAAAAGAAAATGCAAATAGATCATCTGTCTAGCACCCTTACAGTGAAACCTTATTGTTTATTCAAGGTCCCCAAGGGTCTAAACAAATAATGTCTCTAGCAATAAAATATTGTTGAAGAAAATCCTCGGGTGAGATCCTTATTGTTTTGCATACAAGCTTACAAAGTACACTTGGCAACGCACAAGCGGCGCGTGATACACTTTACTCTGGGAGGATGAAGATGAGGTAAAAAACACCCAGAGTGTTGAATTAAATAACCATACCTCTTAATTTTGTACAACAGACGTACCATACATAAACACATCGGTGCCCTTTATGAAAGGAGTATCTGGTAAAATAATGAACTCCTTTAAAAATATGCTAGCGGGCTGGAAGTGTACAATGCAAGACTACAATGAAAGGTTTTACAAGGTAATATAAGGGATCTGTTACATAAACACATCTGTAGGTTAAGCCAAAACAGATTTCACGAGACAATGGTGCACCCTCTAAAGAGAAGTTGCTTTTACAACAGTTTTTATACTGAAACAGCATTAAACCACTTGCATTGCATATCATTAGGAATTGAGATTTTTAAGTGTCATTCTGCTTTAGTCACTAGCCTTCGACTACTGTCACTGTGAAGCTGGAATTCTCTTTCAAAGAGTTACTATAATCCATCGAATTTCTTGAACTACCTCTGCACTGATGGCAACTCACTTCACGTTCATTTTTCTTACTTTAACTTGTCTCCCACCAACTTATTTTATTGTCAGACTTCAAGGTTCTTTTCACCTCTGTATAAAAATCAATGAATACCATTCCTCTTTGCAAAACAAGCCAACCGTGGGAGAAAATTTACATTTTCCTCTACGAAGGACTAGAATTCAGGAGTCACAACTCCTTTTTTATCTCCCGTGACTGCTTATTCCCAGGTTTCTTTCAAGCACCCACCTCCTTTTTCACCTCCGCCTTTGACATGGGCTTGTTTATGACTTCACGCTTTGGGGAACAGCCCATGTCTCTGCTCAGGAGAAGCAGAAATCCTGCTGGCAACGCTGTGAGGCTCAGAGGCAAAACAAGTGAAACTCAACGAGCTTCAAGTTCAGAGGGGGAGGAGGCAGGCAACAGAAATGGAGTGGAACTTCTCAGTGCTTTCTACACTCAGAGCGTCATTAAGAACAAGATGCCATTTACTCCCGCTTCGTACAGACTTTTCCTGCTCCTTTTATATAAAAAAAAAATCATATTTGAACAACCATTTGCAACATGAATAGTGAAAGTCTCAAAACTGCATTCTTTAGAGTGAAGGGCTAATAAAATACATGTGAAATCCTTCAAGCGCATCAACAGAGAAACTCAAAGCACCAGAGAAACCCGTGGGAGGGCAAACTGCGAAACAGTTCAAGAAAGCTCACGCCACTTCAGAACATTACAACTGTAATCCAAACATTGAAATGGAAAACTAAGGGACAAACAAAAATACAAGCATCCCACTAGGATATTCACAACAGCTCAGGCAACACCACCAAGTCCTGCCCATCCAAACGTTAGTCCTGCCTTTCCAAAAGCCCTTCTTGGCCACAGCACGTGGAAAAATCTCTGCTTCAAATCTCACCTTCAGACTATGAGCCAACTCAAAGAAGAAACAACCCAAGTAAATTCCTCCTCCTTAGATTATCTAAATTTTTCAACAACTGGAGCAGCAATTCCTGCACAGCAACAACCCAAACATCAGCCATGAGCAACACACACTGACGGGCAAGTTGAGACAACAAGGTGCCCAGCTGCGTTCAAGAAAGGCTTTTTGTGCTGTGAAACATTCTGAGTAAAGGTGAAGAAACTTCTCCTGCAAAAAGGCCAGGCTGTCCGAGGCCAAAACATGTTTTCACCCTCTTTCAAAGTATCAGAAGAACAGAGTGAGCTCAGATGGTTATCTTTCCAACTTGTCAACACTTCGTATTTGGTAGGCCAGGACATGTCACATCCACTTGATACGAGCTTAGGACAATCTTAAGGGTCAAATATCTGAGATACTCGTAGACCTTGAGCTACAGGCAAAATGCAAACTTCAAGAAAAAAATATTAGGAAGGAGGCTGATGAATTCTGAGCACGCACAAATGACAATGAAAGCAGCTGGAACCACATAGACTGACTAATATTTCAAGACAGATCCTACCTTGACTAAGCAATTCTGATATCACATCTAGAGGTGGAGGATGCTCACTACTATATAAAGCTTATTCCCAAATTATGCCTATGCACACAGTACAACTGAAACACTACCGTGTGCTGCTTAATCCCATTTCAATGTTTATATCTCCCTTTTATCTCTGCTTTGGAGTAAATCAAGTCTCCAGAGTCAAGCGTTGTATGTTGTTATATTAAGGCTTTATCAGTTTTTAAAACATATCAAACAAATGCACACAAAACTCGCTTTTAACAATGCTTTGACTTTAGAAAAAACTGCTGAAATGTATTTTTAAATGCAGCAATAATGCTTAATAAATAGCCTTCATCCAAACTGTGAAAAAGCCCCAAATTTATATTCACTGCATAAACCCCTAGTCTCACTACTTTTTTTAAAAAGCATTTAATTCATTTTTTTCCTTAATTACAAAAGTAAACAGACTCACAATGAAAGTTAGCTTAAAAACATGAGAACAACATATTGATTCTCTGCTGCATGAAAACACAAATTAGTGAAAGAACATGTGATTTGAACGCAGGGGAAAATCATATGTGTTATATTTTGTTTCTATGGGAAGCTTGCTCATTACTGCTTGGATCTTCAAATAAAAAAGTAAAAGGCCTAATACAGGACTTTATTTCAAACTTAAACGTGTGCAATTTACATGAGCAACATTAGTGTACACCACTCCAACTCTGCACATTTTTTGTTTCCGTGCCATTATTTTACTGGGGAAAACAGAAACACTCTCACGTTTTAATCTGTTTAAAGCATGATTTCATTTAGCCCTTTACTTTTTCTTTTAATTAATTAGATTGCCAGTCTAAACATGTCTACTATTTTAAATCCTGATTAGTTTCTTTTTATGCGTATCAGTTTAGATTATATGTCCAATTTTTGCCAAAAATCCCAGACATGCTGGAAGTCACACAGTTACAAACTACTTCAGTATTGTTTACTGTCTGGATTTCTTATACATTCTACAGGCACAGGAGTACTTACATTTTATTCTATACATTCTTAAAAGATTGACTAAATCTGAAAATCAATGCTCATCTGCTTTGTTTCTATTAAAAGCACGTGAATATTGACTTCAGAAATTGTAATAATTAAGCCCACATCTAACCTGTGTAAACCAGTAAGAAGTTAACAAATTAGCAATTATTTTAAACAATTTCAATGTAGGTAAGGTTTTATTATTTTAAAAACAGATTAGGTGCTCAGAGCCAACCTCCCCCAAAGAACTGTGACATGTTAAAGGATAGCTAATTTTCCTAGTCCAAGCATTACTCCTACACTAGTATAGTGCTATGTCCTGCAATTCAGTGACAAAATGGATTCTCCCTTTTGCAAAGAGTAAGAACATGCTAGATTTCAACAGCTTTTCTATTCCTTTGTCGTAGCCTTTTTGATTTTCCCAAGAAATGCAGTTGAAGATGGCAACAAATATCTTCCAGACACACAAGTACTAGAGGACATGAAAAGGGATTACATTTTTGTCCTCAGTATTTGCAATTTGGATGTAAGTTCATAAAAACAGGAAGTAAGAAATTCAACCATTGAAAAGAAACACCAATAATCAGGCATAGTTTGAGATTTCCTTGATTAAGATGCAAATCTAAGTCTTGAGCATTAAACCTCATGGGCACAAACAATTACGAGATCCTACACAGTCTTGTGACTTAAACATGGCTAAGTAGAAAAGCATGCCTTTGACACAACATATAAGGTTAAACATCATTTATCTCATACAGAATGACCAGAGAGACTAAGGGTTCAAAGGACCACTTGCTTATAAACAACCTACTCGATTTTGTTCCCACTGAAAAAAAGCAAAGTCCAAAGCAATTAGTTCAGTATCAACACTGAATATGACCCCAGGCTCAAGCTATTGGAAACACTTGCATATAATTTTCAGTCCTACCTAGTACTAAGACATATAGCCTTGGATAAATACACTACAATTTATAAATAAGCTTATATTTTACATAACAAAAAGTCTGTAACAAAAGGCAGCCTTTAGAATATATCATATCCATACTAAATACAATATTTTATATCTGCTTTACAAAAACTGTGAGAAATCTTAAAATTATGACAAATATTGCTCAACATTTGCATTTGTTCTGCTGGATGAAGGCAAAAGGAGAACTCCCAAAAAGTTTAGCAAAGCTCTTTTTTCATACAACACTACTTTTGTACTTTTTTTATTTATAAACAGGTTATTTTTTTACATTTGTGTAGCTACAGCAACAAAGCTAGGAATAATAAAACGATCTAGGGGATAAACTCTCAGAAAATATCAAGAAGGATGAATTCTTACGTTCGTGAACTCATATAATCTCACTGACAATTGGTTCCTAGAGTCAGGTTTATTTTCCAGGATCTGATACTGGTCTTTGTTAGAGGCACAGATACTGAATGCAGGCCTGCAAGCTGCTACACGAGGGCACAGAGCACAAAAATACAAAGTAGTATGGAGGACACAAAGGTCTCAAAGGTCCTTTTGTCTGTCTTGATAATTTAGGACACATTATACCAAATACACTAGAGTAGTTTAAAAAAAAAAAAAGGTGTAAAATACCATCTTCCCAGATTATTGGCACATTTTCCCCTAAGAAAATACCACTGGCAACAAGCATCAGTATTCTTAGTATAAGCAAGACAGATAATATATATATACATACACACACACATCAGTATTACTATGGAAGGCAACTAATGACTTAATGTCTCAAAACCAATTGTTCTCATCTACAATGTTTTGAGCTATGGATAACCATAAAAAACATCTCAGCTTCACATAACACATAAAAAACCCCATGTAACAAACTGAAAAAAAAAGTGAATAGGGAGGAAGAAGTAAGAGAGGAAGGGCTGGGATTTAACTTGTTTGGTTTACCCTTACTCACCAGGAGATTCTCTTGACGCATCCGGAGCTTGAGCTGAATCTAAAGAAGAAACCACGCTGACAGCATTCGTAGGAATACCCATAGCAGCTGTAGAAGAGGAAATGGTTGATTTCTTCGGTGGTACAACAACACTCCTAGGTGAAGACAAAATGTTAGTATGTACATTTAGTATGTACATGTCTGTGATCTGTAAAAGTACCATTCCTTCTCCAGTCTCTTTTTCCATCATCTTTGGCAATCTACCTTATCCTAAAGAACACTTCACCCTTGTTTAGTTTTCATGGTACACTTAAATATCTCATCCAGTTCCGCAAAATCCCTGACAAACAAGCACGGTTAGAAGATCAGCATGATAAGTGACCTGCAAGTAAGTTTTACTTTTCACTTTAGTTTCCCTAAGATCGGGTTTTAAACTTCAGGCAACTATTTACAAAAGATATCACAGTACTCAAAAATGAAACATTTAGATAAACTATCAGTGCTGAAGGTTGCCTTGATAGTACACTACTTCTGGTATTCTAACGCAGAAGACCAATTGAAGAAGGACCTACTATAGCTAAAAACACCCTAATACATACCTGGGTGCACACACAACAATTCACACATCTTAAAAATATGGCTGAGGCGTGAATTTGAGTCTCTCTCTCAAATTGAGTCCATTGAGTTTTACGTATGTAAGGAATCAAAACATTCTTTGGAGTTGGAGAGAGAATCTCCATCTTACATACAAGTTAAACATCAGGCCTCGTAGTCAGCATCGAAGATTATACAAGAGGAAAAGATGCCAAGTGACAAGCTAGGCATGGAGATTTATGTCACACGTTACTAAGACATCTATTTATGCTATACCAATTTCAATTAAATCGTACTACTTTGTTCCAAATACCTAAAAGGCCTTGTTAAGCATACATTAAAGGCATTTTTAATTGCAAGTTAGCTCCATAAACATGCAAAAACCCTGCTAATGAGGTAAAGGGTACAGCTGATATATAATGCACTCCCACAGCAGCGCTTACTTTTAATTACCCAGTGTTAACCGTAAGCCGAAAGTCTTCAACATTCAATTTATTTAATCACATCTTTTGTTGACAGTACTATAACTACACGCTGAAAGTATTCCCTTAATAGCTTTAAAATATTCATTTTCTAACTAAAGTAACTTAGAAACTGGACCCAAATTCAAGTGTGGTAATAACAACCAAAGAAGTTCTGGCAAATATTTCTAAAATAGTTCTTGCTAGAATGGGGGGAAAGGACTGTATTTGACTCCCTTCTTCAGTCCAAAGGATGTCACAGAAGCTAGACTACGTTACTGATTAAATCAACTCTCCTTAATGGCAGGAGTAGGCAGGCACCATACTTGGAGGTAGGACATGTCATATCATTATAAGGGTGACTGCTAATGTCAACTATACATTAAAAAAATAGAAGCAACAACACCTGAGCCCCAAGTCAAGATACTGTGCCTAAATCATCAACTTTGCTCCTATGTTCATGTCGGTTTCCTTGAAACACGAACAATGCACTAAAGAAAAAATAATTCATATATTTATACTGTCTTCTAAATTATAGCCACGTTACCAGTTAATTTTGTATTACCCAGCTATAAGAAGGCAATCTCTTGCCCAAGATTTTGTGAAATTCACTGTCTGGAAACTGTTCCTGGTATTCTCTAACGCACATACAAATATCTAGAAGGCGCTGGGAAATTAGTCCATGTTTACTGAGTAAAAGATGCACCCACACATAGTGAACTTTTGGACATTTCTCCATAATTCATGATCCAGCACTGAAGCCCAGGCGTGCTCCTTTACAGCTTTTAAGTCCTTTTACTGCAGAGCTATCCAGTTCAAGTAATATTCAGAGCTATCCGTTCAGTAATATTAAACCCAAATTGTACATATAATAATTACATACCTAAATATTACATATACGTGTTTATTCATGAGGACTCTGAGATCTCAGTGCACAAGCTGGGAGTATTTTTTTGCACAACCACTAAGTTAAACAGAAACAGTTACCCATTTGCTGCTAACTAATACACACACGATTATATTAGATGCAAGGTGATATGGGAGAATGTTTAGTGACAAATCTGGGTGCACGTATGGAGGGCAATTGTGCACATGGAGGTAGTGTCTGTTCAAAACATATCATTCATACAATTAATTTTAAATTGGGAAACACCAAATTGCCTTCAGGGCAAAAAGACAAATCTTCTTGAGAAGTCTTCTGTTTCCAGGGCGTGAAGTCAATCAGAATTGTCTCAAAACATCAAATCAGAATAGCTGTGTCCTCTGAATGCCTATGAACGCCACTGACCCTACTCTCTGACTCTACTAAGAACCCCAGGAACTACCAAACAGGTAGTATTTTAAGATGCAAAGGGCAAGCCAGACCCACACCTTCAAAAAATTGCACGTAAATAGCTGACCCTTCACAACTTTTATATATTAGAACTGCCCTGTTTCAGATGAAAATACAGAAATGAACATGCTGGAAGGGTCAAGAAGGAATTTTAGAATAGGAGTAATTTTTGGCACTACTACAAGAAGCTCCTCAAAGGGCAAGCAACAATATGGAAGCAAGGAAGCCTGTACCTGAACACTGTTTGTCTGCAGCAGACAATGAGTGGAGACAAAAGAAATCCCAGCTACAAGAATGCTCCCTTTTCTGTGCCGTTTCTGACCCCACACTATATATTCTCATTCCTTCCTCTAAACTTCTACCCACCTTCAGCATGCTTAAGTGTAATTGCACTGAGGGAGTAGGTTCAGCAAGTTGCCAGACTCTCTGCAGCTACCCAAGGGGAGGTACATTCACACAAAGGAATTAGACATTTTTATTTTGTTTTCTCCCCCCCGGGCTGTGACAGAGAGCAGTAAATGACCACAGTAATACCTTTTGCCTTTCAAGATCTTTTGTATACCTTCTCACATTCAAATCTGTAAAAGTTTGGGAGTATAAATGCAGCTGCTACTCTCATCTTCAGTAACTTACCTTCCATGAAGTATATAAAAAATTATATTCTAACATTTCCATTATAATTTTCAGTATCTAGCAATGGCATTTGCTTTAAGGAAGATACTCTGATTATTAGCACGAGGAATATGGCACGAATACACACAGCTGCAAAGTAGAGCTGTTAGCAGGCTTTTCATTTTAATTACCCAACATCATTCCTTTTAATTTGATTCAAGGAATAAAAATAAGTACAGGTTTCAGGCTTCGAAATATAGAAGAACATAAACTGTCTTATAAAGAGTACACATGGGTTTGCATGTGTGTTCCAGACACAGCCACCACATGCTTTGAGCAAGAAACACTGAATCTCAAAAATTTTCTGACAAACTTGGGGTTTTTTATCATATCCCACTGGAAAAAAAAAGCTTTAGCTAAAACAAATTTAAATTTTTTAAAAAAATCTACTTCATAAATTCTATGATAATTCTGATGTTTAAAGGTCATGTTAGATCTTGGTCCCCTCCGTTACAAGCTTGGTTAAGGAATCAGAGTGTTCACGATGCACCACAGCCAAAGACTTCTGCTGTGCTCCATAACTATTCAGTAAGATAAAAGGCAACAATACAGGGGCTGCAGAAATCGCTGCTTCACATTAAAAAATCTGAACCTTGGAAGAAAACCAGAGTCTTTGAACAACTCACCATAAAGTTGTTTCCTAGCTTCAGACTACTTCTGAACAGAATTTATTTTAGATGGCGATCGTCAACAGTCAACTGAAACGATTCCAATTTTTCCAGCCAAAATAAAATAACCAGTATTTCTGGTGAGGAAAGAAGGTCCCTTCTCCTGACAGCTGTATCAATCTGAAGCACACAGCCAAAGGGCTGGATACTGTCCAAAAACATGATGTAAAGAAACCTCGAGGCCTGAACGTACTTCCTCTCTGTATTCTGGTCAGCCACCATGCCTTCTGATTCAAAAAAGCCTTAAAATAGTTCAAGAACACCAAGGTATGAAAGGTTCTTCAAGGTAGGAAAGTACAGTGTGGCAACCATGTATAGTTTCATATTTGCTACATACTGGAAAGCAAATTAAGATATTTGAAGCATAAGCACAGGATCATGTTTCTACATTTACATTCTGAAATTCAAACATTTTTCCTTCTTTGTGTAGTAATATCATATTTTCTCTGAATATTTAGGTGGAAATGCAACCATGTTCAGACAGAAATATTTGCCATTAAACGTCAACGTTCCTTTGTGTTCTTCTTTCAAAAGATTATTTACATACTAATGAAAATAAAATGAATGCAACTGGCAGAAAGAATGTACGACAGAGTGGAAAATCAAGATTAAATATTGTAGTAAATAAACTATGTAGAAAACATTGAGTGTTCAGCACATTATTAAATCTGGTAAATTTGTCACAGAAGTGTCTTAAAAATTAATGTGTTTTCTACTGATCTCAAGAAATAGGGCACTTGCTTTTAAGGAGTACACAGATAAGACAGTCCCTCTTTGTAAGCATTTCTTTAAAAGTTAAATATTGCTACATATGTGAATAAAATATTCATCAATAAGTGGCCTCAGAGTGTATTTCCTTAGATCTACAAAAATAATATATTTTTAAAAACATCTGTAATCCTGCATTAATTTCATCAGAATAACAAGGTACATTACGCAACCTCACACATGGGTAGACATGTGTCACAGGGAAGAAAACTGCCAATATATTTTTACTCCTCAACGTTCACATTATCACACCATTTCAGTTAACTCTACACTTTTGGGCTACATTTGTGTATTATAACATCCATTATCATAATATTCAGATGAGGAGAGAAATAAACTAAAAAAATTGCATAAAATATACTCTTAATGTGCATTTCAAGCTGACCTTCAGCACTAGAGTAAAAAGGATAGTTTAGTTGCCTCATTTACATGACTATATTAGATGTTTGCCTTTTTAAATTTAAAATCAAATATTTAAGGTTTGAAGTAGGAATTTACAGCACATGAACTGATAAACGTAGGTCAGGCATAGTGAGAACTAGCCACCATAAATACTTCTTAGCCAGAAGGTCAGTGTGTTATTAGTCCCAATTATGCTGACGTGTAAGAAGCCTTCGTGTTGCAGACAATTATTCACTGCTGAATGAGCACAGACCACTGAGCTGAACATTGACTTCCATCACAGACAAAGGCTTACACAATAATGATCTATTCTGCCAAATTCTATAAGGATTTACTTATTGAAAGCTTTCCTGGTTTCAGATCACTTCTCTTTCAACAAAAGATACAAAATATCTATAAGCATCTCCTAAATTTTGAGTAAAATTTCCTAAACATTTATTTTTTTTGAAGTTGGCAAGTCTGCAACTAATTTTAAATATATTTTAAGTCACAAATTTTCCTTGGGTGTGAGTCAAATATTCCTAATACAACATGGGCCAGGGCAAACTGATGACCTCACTATAATTTAAAAATACTTACATGAGCTCTAATTCCTCCTGACATAGAGGAATTTATACAGATGTAATTCTTAGCATTCCATTTTTTTAGCACTGAATGGCAACGCAGGTGCCTGTTTGCCTGTGGGATGATGGTTTCAATTCAAAACCAAAAGAAGTCTTGTGCCAGGGCTACCAGAGCGATGCCCACCGCAGGGCTCCTACCCAATGAGCAAAAGAACAATAAAGAGGATCAGAGACTTATTTTTACCTCTACTTTACTTTGTGAGCCAGGAAAGCAGCCTGCCACCTCAGTGTCATTCTATGGGCTCTGCTGTCTGGAGATGATACCCATTCTCTTGTATCTCCCTTGAAACACCCAAGGAGAAAGGAAGAACAAGAGACTCTCAAAACCGTGAGAGATCAAAGCGAGGGGTGGGGGGGAGACAAGAGAGGATAGAAAGAATACAATCAATTTTGTAAGGGACCTTTTAAAATCAGCTTGGCAAGGAAAAGACTTCAAATGGTTTTGCCTCTCCAGCTCCAGGAGAATTGCAAATTGTTGGTGTGCCAAAAGAGCTGAGCATCACAGCGTACGTGCCTTCATCTACAGATCCCCCATGCTCACCTCCTCCCTCTACCCGTACCTGGTAGACTCAATCCGGTCAATGATGAGTTTATTCTTTTTACGTTTGAGGCCCAAATTAACAAAGTCTAAAAGGTATGCAATCCATATAATAAGAAAAAGGACTTTGATTAAATTTAACTGAAATACCACAACCACCCATTACAAAGGCACAAACGGGTAAACACAGGCTGAGCCAAACTCAGCAGCTTATAGATGATGTTCCAAAAAGATAAACACGCTTATTAACGTATCTGTTCCATAAGTTTCAGCTTAGCTGCAGATTTAAGCTCTACGGGTCAAGACCATGATTTAAGAGCCTATATTCCTCTGAACCCTCAGCATCAGCTTTCTATACTGACACAACTACTGAATGTTTCCACAAAGAGCAGTAGAAGCCAAGAGAAACCAAGGTTTTATTTTAAATTTAACAGTAAAAATGGCAAGTTATGGGTTTTATTAGACTAACTGAAGAGAAATGGCATTTCCATTTTTTTAATCCTAAACTTTCTGTTTTATTTAAATTTGCTTGCAATGTTTCCCCCCTCTTTTTCTGCAAGATTACTACAAAACATGAAAACTGCTGCTTTAGGAGACACTGAAACTAGAACATTAATTTATGTCCCCGTGGATTTTGGGGAAAAGCCAATGCAAGTCTTGAACTTTATCCTGATAAACCCCTGGCACCCACTAATCACAAGATTGCATCTTCACATAAGATAAGGGGAAGATTTTTGGCATGGGAATGAACACATACACCTAGTTGTTTGCAAAAGGCTTGCAACCTGGCAGCCTTTCAGTAAGGTTTCACTCACATAGCTGTTACTGTATACTCTCCAGCTATGGCTGGGAAGTTGATAATCCTTAAGATATGAGGAGAGTTTTGATTTCTGACACGGCATTCCTGAGATAAATTCAGGATCAGAGAGATGCTTTGAAATTCCCAAAGATACCCCACTGGTAAACTGCTACATGGGAACAACTTTTAACAAAGTGTCTTTAAAAAGAAAAGAAAAGGAAAAAAAAAAGTTAACTCGCAGAACTTGTGTTTGCCATCAAACAATATATTAAATGTAAACCAGACACAGAAAATAAGAGACCATCTCAAAGCCTGTTTTTCCAAATTTTTGCAATATACTTCAGTATTTCTGTCTACCCCAAAGGTAAGAGCTACTATTTCCAACTCTATTACAGCTTCTTGTAAAAAGGTTTTTCTTTCCCTGATACAATCCCTTTCCCCTGTTGTCACTAAGTGTCATTTCGGTGCATAAACTTGTATTTTTGGCAGAGTCACACTATTTAAAGATACAGTCACCTTCAAGAGGTCATGAAACTTTCCCATCTATATAATTTTAAATATAAATGTTTCATATACACAGTTATTCTGTACTTTTGATTAACCAGTTTAGTAGGTAGTTAGCAACATGCCTTTATCATAATCAACATATTTACCATAGATGCAAGATTGTGCACGTCACCACCAGATGATAATTGACAAGAGGCAACATTTCTACATCATTAAGTGCACTTTTGTCTACCTGACATACCCACAAAAGGAAAGAAATGAAAAATTAAGCCACCTAGGAAGACAAAGCTACTGACGTTGCGAGGTCACGTGCAATTGCTGAAGGACAAAACATTTTATACTAGTTCATGACCTTTTCCTCTCATTTCTAGCACCACCCACTAAACACAAAGAGTCATAGGGAACTAAGACCCCCAAGTTATCGCTGTGGAGCAGCTCCCTGCTCTTCCCTTCCCATGTACAGTGCTGTCTGCTGCTTCAGCCCATGCACCCCGCTCTCCCTCCTCGGGATATGTTCCCTCACCGGACTTGCTTCCTTGCAGTATCTGATCCAGTAATTCTGCCCCGAGGTTAAACGAGAGAATGTTACAAAGGGCTGGCAATCTGGAGGTGGGAAAAGGAGAGAAGAATCCATCTGGGAGAATGTGGGACTGGAAAAGCAGAAGGGCAAAACAACAAGTAGTTTGACTTTTCAGTGACTGGCTTTACAAAACACACTGCAATGTAAAGGTTTCGGGGTTGGTTTGTTGGTGGTTTTTTTTCTTTTTGAGTGATTTTGTAACTATGCAGAAAAAAGAACACAAAATTGCAAGTGACTGAAGGGCTGCTGCCAATGCCCAGTATTCCACTAGTGTACATTATCAAATTAAATCACACAGTTGCCTCCGGTAAGAAAGTTTTGGAGGTGTAATCCACCTGTGTCAGATATTAGGACTGCACGTGCCCAATTACTTCCTGCCTAGTTAATCTGCTTTACACCAATTCAAATCAGATTGGCACAAGCAGTGCAAACCTTCAGTTTTAGCAATAGCTAAAAAAATAATACCTAACATGGACTTCTGCACCAGATCTCCAGACAAGTGTTATTTTGCCGTCCAAGTCTCTACCGCTCGGCGACGAACAACAAGAATTTCCTGAGGAAAAACATTAGCCACTAAAACATTCCACTATTTCACATCAACTGCCTGCTTGCTGCAAAGAGAAACGATAAGCCTCCATGGGGAGGTGCTAAAAGCACTTGGGGCAGCAGCAAGGAGAAGGGCATGACAAGTTCTAATTCAGTGTCCCCTCTTCCCCCAGATTTCCCCCTCTGCCACCATCTTCCTAGTGCCCCCAAAACCAAGTTCTCCTGTTCAGCATCACAAGCAGGACATGGTATTTCCTTTGAGACAAGAGCACGGGGGCCGTATGCTAGCATTCACCATCTGTGTCTCATCCAGCCTGACAACCACCACCATCTCTTCCCCCACTAGTGATATGGCAATCTGAGCTGAGAAGAACGTGTTGTGACAGCAGCATCCATACCCCTGGCAGAGCTGCCCTCTTTCCTTGGGCCATCTAGGTTTGCTAGTTTGAGCATGGCCGTCATAGACTGCAAAGATATCAGAGCCAGAAGCAGCTCAGGAATAAGCAGAGGATCAGATACTGGTATGGTAACAAGGGATCTCCTTGCACCAGCTCGACTGTAGGATTTCTGGATGTGACCAGGGCTTTTCTAGAGGCAGGAATACAAGTGTTCTGGGATTCTTTCTTTTGTTCTTGGTTTTCTTGTTGGTTCGGGGAAGCCTGAAAAGGTAACAGTCAGTACGAGTAGTAAAAGACAATCTGATCTATACTTGAGAAAAGTCAAGGAGCTAATGACACTGACATGTGGGGGACACCAAGATTATTATCAGGAAACAGGATAATTTATTGGCCCTCTTACCATATAGCTTCTGAGCTGTAACATGTATGGAGACAGAAGAGTTAACTCTTATAAAGAGGGGCTGGCTTCAAGACTTTCAAGTATAACCCAATCACTGGTTATTTTTCATTTCTACAGCCTTTTTTAGCATCCCATGAATTCCAGAGTGTACTTTCAGGATGAACCTAAGTGATGTTGTTTGTCAAAGGTTCCACTTGTACTCCTTGACAATATAAAGTACTAGAGACACTGTACATGAGATCTGGTGAACTGAAATGTGAATTTTTCTGTTCCTCACAGACATCTTAAGCAAAAAAAAAAAAAAAAAAAACAGCCCAAATATTTTAGAAGTTACATTACCTGTCAAAGGAATGGAACTGCACAGGCTGCTCAGCAGCTCCATCACCAAGGACTCCGAGGAAGGTTGGTGGCAGAAGAGCAGCATCCACTGCAGTCCCATCAGCTGGTGTGCTTACCAAGCTTCTCAGGATGTCCTTTACATTGACATTTTTTGCAGCCGGCACAGAAGTCGCAGGCTTGCTGTCCTCAGTTTCTGTCTCACTTCTGCCCTCCTGAGACTTATTTACTTCTAATGAGAGTGTGGATAGTACTTCACTGATTGCATCTGGACCTGCGCTGACATTCAGAGGTCCTGCTTCAGCAGCACTCCCAGAACTGTTTGTTTGCCCTGAAGCTGGTTCCTCCCCAAGACCAGAATCCCTTCTTCGTACAGATGCTGTACTTTCTGAATCTTCAGTGGTGGCTGAAGCACCGAGAGCAGCAGATGGGTTTTCCACATCTGTTCATACCAAAACCAGAAAACACATTTTAAGTTCATTTACAGGATTACATTCACCACATTGCTGCTAAAGAAATAACACCACCAGGTGACAAGTGAAATAACATAGCTCTAAGTATTTCCTCTTGTCTACTTAGAGATTTAGTATTATCTGTAAGTATTTAAAGGGAAACAGAATAGAAAAAATTCTTTCCAATTTCTGAGAAGCCTGAAAAGTTATCACATCAAAAAATTGAGAAGAGAAAATAGAAGATATTGACTCAAAAGTCAGAGAATGAAAATTAATCAACTGCCCTAGAGAAGAATAGGAGAAAGAAGTCTTACAGCGGATACAAAAAGCTGCCAGTCTATGCTTATGCATACTTAACCTTAGGCAAAATAGTAATGTTTCTGCAACAATCATTTGTGAATACTTAGCTACTTCAGTGAGATTAACCACCTCTATACACCTAAATCAACATATAGATTAGGTTTTTCTCAGATCAGAAAAAGACACACACAAGTACTGAAGCAAATTGCATACCATAATGTCTTAAATTTAAGTGGTTACAATGAGGGTATTTCTATACAATCTCACATGAACTTCTACAGAATTTTAAGATGCATAAGCCACATTATTTCATTTGGCCAAATAATTAACAGTTCACCTGTAGTAGAAGTTCCATTATTTTCATTCTCTGATTCCTTGAATGACTGGCTATGGTTTGGTGGTCGTCTTTCATTCTGGGGTTCCAGTATATCTCTGTATTTCGAAACCATGAGCACAGAAATAAAATATACAACAGCCAAAGCCAAAAACTGAGCCTGTTTACTATCCTCCTGTAAAGAAAGGACACACACACAGATTTTTCCATTACAATTTCAGCAACACGTTTATTTTTCTGTAAAGTATGCCCAGCGCTACCATAAACAGACCAAGAGTAAGCTGATATGTCAACAACGGAAGAACAATATTCTCTAGTCACAGTTTGTCTCACCTATAAAGCTAGGGACTACAGCAATTGTATTCAAGTGGCACTAATACTTTCATTTTTCATTTATAAATATGACAGCTTTGACTAAGGTTGTGGTTTTTGACTACATGCTTCGAATTAGTGCAGGGACTAGGTCCCCTTTATTTATTTACAGGTGTTTCCTCTCTCACATTTCCTCAAATGTGCCAAAATATTAACAGCACTTGCTGTGAAGTACAACCAGGCAAGTGTATTCAACGACACTGTAAAAGCATTTATGAACCATTAAATATTAATGAAGGAAGTGGAACAAATTCCAGAACCAGTGTTAACGTTTTATTTCACCATCAGATTGTCCAGGTGGATGCACTGTACTATGTACAATTTCAACAACAACTGGTAAATATGCATTTGCATTACAGCTGTAGCTTTATGAAGACATGGTAAGAAAATCTTAAAACCAAATTTTAATATGACCCATGCCAGGTACCTCCCTAGAGTACTCAGTCACTTCTAGTGAAACAGGGGAAAGAACCATGCCACGGATCTGACTAGACATTATAACTTTGCCTAAGCCTGTATTTTTTGGCTGTTGAAGGAAGAAAAACTTTGTGCGCTTTGGGATCACAGGAAAAGTAACTAGTTTGTATCCTCACTGACCAATCAGTAAGAGAAAGAGTGTTTGGGGAGTTTTTCCCTCCTCTATTTACATAAGGGCTCAGGTCACATTCAATTTTTCCCTCTGAGCAGTTCCAGAAAGTAAGTTAAACTATAAAGCTCATTTTATCATAATTGCAGCGCCTATTGAAGCCCCACATTCCATGAAGAGTTCTTTAACAAGCTAGGAGAAGTTTATGACAAGTTCTCTATTCAGAACTAGGCAACACAGCTGGATCGTATCTGTTACACTGAAGAAACCACCCATATTCCCCTCAGCTCCACCAAAATCCTTAACTTTCATAGAACAAGACAGAAACAGTAAACTATTAACAGGTCGGCATCAGGCAAGCGCAGTGTAAGATTGATGGAACTCTCCTACAATTGTAAGAATTCTAAAGAATTTTCTTGCTAGATGAATTTTTGCGAGACAGTATCCAACTGTACTTTCAAGTTGTGACCTAGTGAACTAACACTACCCCTTCCCTTATTTTTTCTGCTAGACGTTTGTAGAGATCCTTGAAATAAAGTCCAGATGCTACCGCAAGTACCGCTACCAGTAGTCAAGTGGAATCCACCTGAGCTCCTCCTGCACAAGTTCACAATTCTACGTGCTGAACCCAGTGTAAGAAAATGCATGCAAATCAAACAAAGTATTTAGATGGAAGTATAAGCAGCTTAGATAAAAACTACTCCGAAAATAGATCTTTTAAAGTCTACTTTTTCCTCACAGCTCAACAGAGTAGCAAAAAGCAGACTTATTACATCATTTTACGTTTATTTGTGAAACAGAAAACCTGGTGGATTAGATATGCATACTGTGGGGATTTTTTTAAGAAAAAAAATGAGTACACAAAATGTGCTTGATTTTGAAGATTACATCATTAAGATTAGTTGCTATCAGTATGGAAGATTCACTTCTTGTTACTCTTTTGCACACTCATACTGATGTAGGGGTTGAAAGAAGCTTGTCTCAATCAATAATTGCTGTAAAGATAAAACCCAAAGATCCTTCACTATTCTGGATAGAACAAAAGTCACTTTGTAAATCATTATACTTGCTAAATAGTCCAATTATTGTAAAATAAGTTCTGGTGTCCAAGCTTGTGGCCGCCAATGACTCATAGCCATTATAGCTGCTGTATTTGCTTACAGAGGGTGTTTTTTTTTTGCACGCAATCAATCTCAATTTCCTCAATATCAGCTATAAAGTTGCTGACATAGGGCAAAGATATTTTTAGTCAATTCAAGACTAAAAAACATATGCATATATTTACAGCACATGCACACAAATTGGTTCCTCTGAGGGGAAGTAAAGGAATTAGAGATGACCTCTAATTTCTAATTAGCTAGAATGATACTCATTTTTCAAAAAGTATAAACAAACACCTTTATGATACATAGTATACATAAACAGTTTGTCTATGTACAGCATGTGAAAGTATATATTTGTACTTAATCTACAATAGGCAGAACTCCAGAGAATCAGCTCTTAGGAACTCCCCAAAGAACCTGATCAGCAGGCAGCAATTTTCACCTTTCCCTCTTTTCAACCCCAAGTGCTACAACAGCTGTAGAGTGTTGGGCAGTTTTTGTAAATTCAATTTAACCAAACTGCATAACACATACAGCAAGTGTTCAGCAAACAGATATATACAGAAATCTAGCTACAAAGAAAACAGTGGTATTTGTAACTCACTATATCTCTGAACACGACTGCACGGAGTCTATTAATGTCCATATCCTGCAGAAGTCTGTCATGGTCTCGTATTGGAGAAATGCCACCAGTCACAATGTCCACTGGACTCTATTAAAAAAAAAAAAAAAAAGCACTTGTGAAAAAAAAGCACTTTGTTTCAGATTCTGTTTTTAAAAGCATTCTACCAAGAATCATTAAGTGTGTAAAATCACCCACTGTACATCATATTGTCATAACTAGAGCACAAAGATCAGATATGCATTTCATCTTTAGAGGGGAAAAAAAAAAATCTGGCAAATTCTTGTGACAGATTTATTCCTCTGTGGAAGGTTAAATATGTAAGTGTTAAATTCACATCTTGGAAAAACTACTTCAGGATTTCCAGTGTTCATGCCCTTCAGCTCTATTACAGTATCAACAGTGCAGGTATAAATATAAAAACTTATCCCTCTGTACAGAGTAGTAATTACTGACTTTTGTGTTCCTGAATGCGGCCTTATACTTGCCTTTGCTGCAGACTTTCCTGCTCCTGTAAATCCCTGTGCTGCTTTTTGGTTCTTCCCAATGTCTGCAATAGCCTTCATCTGTGCATGCTGCTGGCACTCCAAGCAATTTCTTACTGCGACCGCACATACTTGAAGGGAAAAGAAATGCTAAGAATTACTCTGGGAAATAGTACCCTTTATATCCCTTAGAGAAACGAATAATATCTGTTTATCACTTCCAACTAAAAAGTTTAAGCACATCAGCAAAATGATATTTTGCTGCCATACGTTTTAAATAGTCACAAAACAATTCTCAAAATTATTTAATAATTTATAACTAATAATTAATACTAAATTATTAGAACATGTATGCTGTATCTCACGGATACTTCGAGGTGAGTTAAGTTAATTCCCCTCATTAAAATTCTACCATGCATACAACCATGGGGCAGGGAGGGAGAAGACAGCTAAATTTCACAGATTAGCAAAGAATAAAGACAAGCGATACAGTAGTGAAACAAATGACAACGTTTGCCTCGTGATGCTCTGTTACTCTTGGACTAGACGTTCTGAAGTTACACGATTTATTTTTGTAGCTTCACGATTGTGCCTGTGTAATCTTCTAATAGTATTTTCAAAGGAAAAAAGAACTACCCCACCTCTATACCTGCTTGCATCCCATAAATCTTGTTCTACCTGCACAAAGTTTTAATTGCCTAGAAAGGGAGAGGAAGGCTAGTTACTGTTGAGGCTCTGAGCTGCTCTGCCACTCATGCAAATTAAACTTTTCATTACAAAAAGTCTTACAGCATGCAACCAGCATGAACACTCTCTTCCTGTATTAAACTGAACCCCGTTATGATCTTGTATGTTCTCACACCCGGAACAGTCATTACTCTTTTGGGTAGTGACCGCTTCCTTTCAACCCAGTTTGATGCAAACATACCATGATACTGGATACAACTGCTGCCCAATTTGAACCCTACTTTTTAGAAATTTGTACCTCTAGTTTTCACCATACCTTCATCTATGGACCTCAAGATATAAAATCTCTTTTCTACCTATTGTAAAGGTTCGTGTTTTTGTATATAGTACAAGATTTCTTTTTCTTAAAGCTGCTATATTGTCTGCCTTGACTATTTGGGGAACCTTGGCAAAAGAAACATCTTCATGGATAAAATGAAAACATGCAACCACAACAGTCAGGCTACCAAACTTACTAATTTATTTAAACTTTTTGAAGAGAAAAAGAATCCCATGTATATGCATTGCAGAATACAATATAAGTAGAACAGTAAAACATCCCAATGCTTCCTTGAGTAAATTTAATCTTGATTTAACAAAAAAAATGACAGAAAAAAATAAACTAATGATTGCTAACTAGTAACAGCAAGCTCCTACACTCCTTAAGTGGTTTTATTTGCTTACCCAAACGAAGACATTGTCTCAGAATTCCTCCAGATGACATATTTTTCTCAGACTCAATTTCAGTGAAACCAAGAGAGCTTGCAAAAATTAGCACATCCACAAGGTTGATTAATCTCTGCAGAAACGCTAAAGATGCTTCTACTGAAAGTCCTTGAGTTGGCTCAATATTCTCCAGTTCATGCTACACAGAGAAAAATTGAAAGCAACATTTACTTCTTCACAAAGGTGAAGAACTCAACCTACAACTTAAATGAAAAGAAAAAACTATGCTGGAAGTCCATTCTCAGCCATATTGCAAAGTAGTAATTAGTCATATTCTAAGAACAATCATTAGTATTGGGATTTAATCCCATTCTAGACCACTGTGGGACAATGAAGCTATGCAACTTCTTTTTTATGTGTTCAGACAAAGAGGCCAGGCACTCAATTTATCTCAGGAAAAGCACTGAGGTAGCAAAAGGAGGAAAGAGATGCTTGTGGAGATATCCCACATGTATTCCTATTCCCCGAAAGGAGGGATATAATAGTAAATAGACTGCATAAAGAAAGGCATCCTACCACAAGAGATAAATTTTCAAATAAAAATGAAGTTCCTTACAGTAGCAGACGTGGCAGCAGAAAGCAATGGCAATATGCCACCACAAGCCATGATCATGTTGTCCATCACTTGAGAGATGAGGTGAATTGTGTTGTGCACAAATATCACATTGTCACTGCTGTTCACAAAGTCCATCACAGTTTTTGTGGAATGGCTGTCCAAAAAAACCCCAAAACAACATTATTCAGAACTCAGCTTTATTTTTGTGGTATTTTAGCACTTTTATGCTTTCATAAAACTAAAACCAGGCAGCAGTGGGGCAGCAAATGTCATATGACCATAAGGGTCAACTGACATACCTTAATCTGAATCTAAAACAAACTTTCCTTTCTGTTCTTAAAGCTCTCCAGATCATAGCTTGCTATAAACATCAAGATGTGTGTTAACTGTCATTATTGTATAAAGGTACATTATAGGCTTGTCTATGCTATAGTAAAAGGCACTGTACCAGGCAATACAATAAAGATTCCTGGAAGTGTGAACTAAATTTGAACTTGAATCTTTGGAAAAATAAAACAAATACTAAGGGCTTCTCAGAGAAATTATAAATCAACAAAACACAAAAGTCTTGAATCCTGTTAAACATGGAAATAGATTTTCAAAACAGGACCTAAACTAAAAATGTATTTTGGCTTTATCTGATGATGTCCTGAGCCCTTAATTTAATCACATCCTAAAAATTATAGTCAGACAAAAATTCACCTCAGTTCCAATTGTTTTAATCACTTAGATATTCTATTTCTTCATCCTTACCTTCCTTTTTATTGGGTCAGTACAGCTATATAGTTAAATTTGACATTCACCACTGCAATAGACACCACTCTTATTTAAGTTATTAAGTCTTAAAACTAAAATGCAGAATTTTTTACTGAATTCATCTTGATGATTATATTCCAGAT
Source organism: Tringa tobata (assembly GCA_033628505.1). NCBI lineage: Eukaryota > Metazoa > Chordata > Aves > Charadriiformes > Scolopacidae > Tringa > Tringa tobata. Next base: position 897,012 of record JAHREE010000413.1, on the reverse strand, counting down.
CCCTTTTACGATTAATTTTTAAATGCATAGAACATCTCTGTGTTCACAGAACCCTATCAAAACAACATAGTGTGTGTAAATGCAGAAGTAATAAATACTATTTGGGATAGATTTTTATCTTTTTTTCAGTCCATATTTAGAGACTAATAAAAGACGCAGGCCCTTACATACACAAGGATGTGCAAACCATGGTCCAATAAAAATCAACAGCAAGACTGCCATGATGTAAATGTAGCCAGGGTTTCAGTCAAAATATACGTGCAGGCCCTCAACCAATACACATTTATGACTGTAAAGTGTCTTTAAAAAAAAAAAGAATGGATGTAGGTCACAAATTAAGTAAGGCTACTACCGGATGTGCAAAATGCGAGGTCAAAGGGCAACTCTGATCCAGTTTCAACAAAATCTCAAGTTAATTAAAATTGAAAAGCAAGTCTAGATCATCCCATACAGAGCATAGAAATTTACCTTCTCCACATCTGTATATCTGTTTCTATGGAAAAGAGTAAGTCTGTGAGCAAGCGCTGATGCATCAGTGACCACTTAAACTCAGGAATACGGAACACAGTTGACCTAGAGTCTCTTCTTTGCCCATCTGATGTAGCAGCCAGCTCTTGTCCTGAAGAATCTTGCTGTCTTAAAGTCTGAATACACAGTTTGCAGACACAAGGAACATTAAAAAAAAAAAACCAAACCACACACTGATAATTAGTTTCCATGGCATACACTCAAATGCATTTAATAGTCTTGAGATTTTTAGATATTCAACAAGTTTACACTGCGTACATGGTTACAAATAAAGCTAAAACTATGACACAAATGCTATTTACTGGAGATACCAGACCTACAAACTAGTCTAGAGCTGCACTACCACACCTGTCAGTCTAGGCATACACAAACAGCAACCCAACCTTACCACAGGGGGAGTGTATGTTGCTGTAGACAGTGGTTTTCCTCCTTTAAGGAAGAATGGTGCAGAATGAAGAGCATCCATTAGCAGGTATCTCTGCAGAAGGGAAGTACTCAGATATGTGACTATTCAACCAGGAAAAGCTGAGTTAGAAACTAAAGGCTGGAGGGGTGGAGCAGCGCAGCATACAACAGAAGCCCAGTTTTAAATTACACTTGCACAAAAAAAAAAAAAGGCAGGCTGATGTGAGGGACTGACAATCCTATGAAATTTTAGTTTCAACTATATGTATGTATCTCATACCTCCTGCAGAGTAGCTAGTGTAAAAAAATATTTTCACAAGTTCCAGCAGGAGATGAAAGAAACTTAGTGCT
>JAHREE010000413.1:817464-880795 GCA_033628505.1 Tringa tobata | reverse complement strand
GCAGTGGGGCAGACACTGTTCTTGTTACTTTAAAAAAAAAGTTAACTTTTTAAATAAATGAGGGTGTAATTTGAACACAGTTACTGTGGTAGTTTTAGTTCTCTTTGTACAGTTTATTTAAAAAGATAAATTCTTCATTTGACGGTATCAGCACTGATCTTATAAAGGTACTCTAAAAGTCACTCTTCCTATTACACCTAGATCATTCCAGACTCGTATCTCACACTACAAATAACTGTATTAACCACAGCAGTGACTGCCAACTTCAAAAATCTTAAGGGAAAGTAGCAGAAATCTCATCACATCTCTTGCTTCATAAAGTTTTACCAGAAGGCAAACGGCATACTGCAACCAGATTTCTTTCCTCTGTATCTGCTTTGCTTCGCTTTCTCTTCCCCCACTTTCCACATGAAGCAAACCCACAACTATGACCTACATTTAATGACAAAGCAGCTATGAAAGTAAAAAAAAATCTATTATTTCTCCAGAAAAAAATGAACTCCCAAAGCTGTCGTAAGTCCATGTGTTATATACAGAGCACATTAATAATGCATATAATTCAGGAAAGGAGATCAGTATTTTCTCTTGGTTCAAAAGACACCTGAAGTTCCCTATCAAGATATTTCCCACAAAGTTAGCTAACCAAAACAGTGAGCAGATACATTTCTCCTGCCTTCCATCTAGTATTGTCACACTGAATGTAATTTAAGATAAAGGCTGTTCCCATATTTCAGGTAATTTAGTCTGACATCACTAAATAATGCAATCAGAATTTTGCTGGAACCTTAACATGTATTAAATCAAAGTTCTCTGTGCATGCAAGTCTTGAAAAACCATTTCATAACATGACTGCACAGCCAAAAAGAGTGAGTTATGAACTACATACACATTTAGACACATAAAACGTCTTTCAAAAAGCTATAGAGACTTATTTCCTAAATAACTCAAACTAAACGCACACCATCTTTCCTTTTGCATTAAAAACAATACAAAACTGAGAACAGAATTAAGACTGGTGGATGCAATTAATAAGTTTTCTTATGTTTGGGGGGGGCTTTTTTAGGCAGACTTTTCTTATGGTAGGACTTAGAAAAGTGTATCATTCTTACGAGGATTTTGTATCTTCACTGTTGAATCTGGGTCAGGATGTTGTTTATGTATCACTTGAGTGCAAATCTGTTCAGTCAGAATCTAGCAAGAAAGAAAAAGATGCCATATCAATGTTCATAAGGACAGCTTACTGAAAAACAGTTGCATACATCCTTCCTACAGCACCCATCATTATTTCACCACGGTTCTAAAAATTAACCAAAAAAATCCACTTGTTCTCTTTTTTGATAATTTATTTCACCCTGTTCCTAAAATTTTACTCTACACTATTTTTTTTGTGTGCTTTCTCTTAAGTGCACGCTGCTGTTTTAAATACACTGGAAGAAAAGCCTGAATCTAACCAAAAACAATCATCATAAGGCAAGATCATTGCTGTATTAAAATTCCACGTATATATGACTGTCTGCTTGAGATATTCAGGTTACTCATTTTCCAGAATTGTTCATAATGAGCTTAACCAAGTTAAGGGAGGGGGAAAAAAAACTCCAGTAGTGAGCTTGGGGAAGGAAAAAAAAAAACAAACCCCCTAGCACTCAGCTGCATCACGCTAAGGTTTAATGTCATCTGGAACATATCAGCACAAATATGTAAGCAATTTTCTAACAATGTCTTACAAGTAATTAGGAAGATTGGATCCTAACTACAGTATATTACTACCTCAAATAGGACATTGTATGTGGTCATGGTGATTAAGCTTGTCTGAAGCATCAGCCTTTCAGCCAACAAAGAGAACAATCCATGTCCAAGCATGACTTCAGATTTTCTCCTAAAATAGTACAGAAAGATAAAATAAACATATGTATTCAACTTGCTTTAGGGAAAAAGAAAAGTTTAAGACGCGTGCCTCAAGAAATATGAAATCACTGGAAACATCTTTTACTTTTTTGTTCCTTAAGTCTTTCACTTTTGGTTAAGGAAAAGGGATTCAAATTCTGAAAGGACAAATCATCCCCTGAAGACAGAGAGAAGAGAGCTAACTTTCCTCCACAAACATGGCCCACTCACCCACGGGCCCAAAAAGTGAAGCACACCCTTAGGGATTGCTTGATAAACACCAAGGAAAGGGCATCTTTGTCCTCATTACACTCAAAATTCCAACCATGGACAGCGATCTCAACCGTAGTCAACTTGAGACACATGGAATCTAGTACTCAATAGGTTAAGATGGGGTTCAATCTCCCCAGTCTAATTCTTGTTACCAATTTCAGTGGAATTATGGAAAAAGACCACTTTAAAAAGCAGGCAGCCATACTGCAACTAAGTATTAAATGAAATAAGGAAGTAATAACACCTGGACACTAGTCGTCAATAACAAGGAATTCCACCACATCGGAAATGTATTAATGACAAACAAGTTGAAGGGTACTTGAAAAATAGTAGCACCTATTCAGTGAATTGTATTTAGTGATTAAGCTCAAATGCAGTTTTTTTACTTTACATACATATGTATGTAAAGTAAACACACTGTACAACTTATGTACACACACCAAATAATATACACACAAAATAATATATGGCATGTATGTGTGTCATAACCTCCCTTTCTTCTTTCTTTTTTTGGGAGGTTTTGTTCTAAGACCTAAACCAGTACTTACTTTGGAGGGAGATGCTTTAAGAAATATCCCATCACTTTTAGAGCTTGCACCCTGATGCCTTCACTTCGTGATGCTAGAAGTTTGTAGACAACCCTAAGTGGAGAAAACACAAGGCTTCCTAAAAATGGTTGAAATACACAGCAATTTTTGGAATGACAAATTAACTCCAGTAGACTGCAAATAAAATTTAAAATGTAAAAGAATGACCATTAATGAGACTACAAAAAACCACCATGACACTTCTGTTAATGGCACAATATTTTGTGATGTTACATTTAGAGATTTTTAATGAAATTTAAGTATCTCCCAAGCATCAATACATAAAACACGCTGTGAAAGGCTGCTGTAATTCCTATATTGAGAACTGTCTCAATCTGATATTTTATCCACAAAACTACACAAGCAATTTTTTGACTATAATGTGGCCAGATAGGAATAGCCATGTATGGAGGGGGATTTATTACTAGCACTAATATTTGAGATCCGTGCGTGCTGTCGCTCCCTCAGGAGGGACAGGGGAAGACAACAAGTCCCAAGGCATTCTTCTGATTTCACCTACATCCGTTTCTGCTCTTCACCTCCTTATGATGATGTTCGACACCCGCCTGTGATTCTCCACTGAAAAGGTTTAAGAAGAAAGCCAAAGGGAGCGAGGGGCACGCCTGTAGCAAAGTACTAGACTTAACTAGCTGAACAGCTCTAGCTGAAGCTTTCCCAAGAAATAAAATGAGAATTACAAACACAGCAAGTCAAGGTAACTGATGAAAGGCATGTAAACTAATCAACAATTGGAAGTACAGTCTCACAGCAGGAAGCGTCCACTAACCTTAAATATATTTGATATTACCAATTCAATCTGTAATGCTGCCCAGATCTCATCACATGTACCAAATAAAAAGAAATCGGACTTAACTTCTCAAACATGTATTTGCAGTACATTAAAGTTTAATCTTTTAATCAAAGAAGTTTATTTACACAGTGAAAAACTGGCCAATATTGGCCTTCTGTCAATGCGAAGAATAACAAATACAAGTTTTTGATCCTTGTAAATCTCCCACAAAAACATAAGACATCTAAATATATTTATCAGTGACATCTAATTGCATCTTTGCTTACTTTTTAGACAGTAAAGTGCTTATGACCATGTCACTATCTGATTTTAGTTGTGTTATGCTTCATGGTATTGGACAGATCTCTGAATTTGTGAAATATGATTTAGCTTATACCTACATGAACTAGCAAGCTCTGAGAGAGAGAAAAACGTTAAAATTATTTCCCAGTGCTCCATGAAATTATATTGGAACGGAAGGCACAGTACTCAGCCTTTACTGTGAATATTTTCTGAATAAGTTTTTGAGGAAATTTCTATCACTTTATTAAGGGGAAGGGGAAAAAAAAAATAATAACAATGATTCTTCAGTCTTTCAAAAAATATCCCAATACCACATTTTAGATCAGCCAGTTCTAAAGAGTTCAAAAGACTTATTCAAGTTCTTAGGCCTTATCTATACATAACTGAGCACTAGTTATATATTCCCATCGCTAGTTATATATTCCTTCATGTTTACATACCTAAAAATAATACCCAAGACACCTGAACTAAGACAAAAAATATTACCCAAGACACCTAACCAAGACAAAAAAAAATAATCTAGTGCTATACTAGAATCTAAGTGAAAACATAGAAGTGATTAAAAACCAGTTATCTATAACAAATAACTTATCCTGGAGAAAGCTGCAGCCACAGCAGCCATAGAATCAAAGAAACAAGCCAGCCCATGGAACATCAAATCTATTTCCCTGATTGTCTTAACAGAACAGTATGAGGATTACCTAATTGCATAGGAAAAAAAAACCACAACTGATTCCTTACACTTTTTCTTTCTTCATTAGATTGGTTACTTTTAAAATTCCAATTATTAAAAAACTCCAAATATTTATACAGCTTTGTAAATTTAAAATTTAAAGAATATGGTGTTTTAATTGCAAAAAGTAGATGTATCAATAAACATACAAACAACCCCTTAAGTGACTAGAGACAATACAGGAGCGAGGGAAGTAACAAATGAGACAGGAAACAAAGTGATTTCTCACTGTGGACTCCCAATTCATACTGACTTGCCCATCTATTAGTTAATAAAAAAAGAAAATGCCTACTGCCAGTTGTTAAATAAAAACAAACATATTGCATTGGAGACCCAACGTGACATTCAAATATTTTATTATTTAGAGTTTTTATTAGTTTCCATAGCATAATACATTACCATACAAATAAAGTCAAAGTTGAAGAAAATTGGTAAAAAAAAATAATTAAAAAAAAAATCAGCCTACCACTAAAAGAGGAGAAAACAATTATGAACCTGCCTGAATGTTGTCTCTTGAGAAAGGGCAACTGAACAAAAAATATATGTATAAATAGGGATTAACCAATAGGTGCAACAAAATGTATAAAGTGAGACTCTACCTTTACACAGCAAGAGAGTTACTACTCCACATACCCTCGTAGGAATAGTTCTTCATTTTGTTTGCCTGTTACAATTTTTTCCCCCACTATGTCCATGCAGGTTCATTTTAAGACAGAAAAGTGCAATAATGTGACCACCCTCTGAGAGCCACAACACAAAATCAGAGCCATAACTTAAGTCTTTTTCTAGCAGATGTTCTCTACTGTTGGTAGAATTTGTGACTTTCCCTACTTTTCTCTCACAATAGTGTTCAACAATATTTTTCTGTTTGTTAGGAAAAAGAGATTGTGAACGATCCATACCACAAAGTTCTAAATTTAAACAAATAAGAGGTTTCTTCTGCAAAATTCCCATAATGCTTTACACATTGAAGAAAAAAAAAAAAAGGAAAGAAAGCTAACAAAGATCAGAAGAAATCTGAACCGATTTTTGCCAGATTTTTTTAGAACTTTCAGTTCTAAAACATAGGTAAAAATGGGAGCATAAGACTAGTAAATGAAGACTTAACATCTATGTATAGACTAAAACAGGTAGTGATCAATCTGAGTAAGCATGACTGACAGCTTGGAAACATTAAAAAAAAAATAGACCTCATTGATAATAAATCCAACACCACCTCTTGTCAAAAGAACACCTGGACACAAAAATCTCCCTAGATCAGGAGTCTAAGATTGCAACACATACACTGACAAGGACCTTTCAGATTTCACGGGAATTCTAGCAAGCAAGAGTATGGTCAAAATACTATTTCCTTTTGCCCACTCACAAAATTCAAACTTACTGTAATCCATTCCTCTGATCAAAAGCAGGGATCATAGAACTGGGATGCTCTGACATCAGAGCAACAAGCAACTGCAAGACATCCATTAGATTGTCATCCTGTTGAATAAAAGTTACAAATTTGAATTAAAAATGCATGTACTCTAGAACAGTAGCGGCTAAAAGAACCACTACAAAATATTTCAAAATGATCTGGAGAGTAATAGTAAATCATGGACCAAAACAATTAGGCCAGGACCAAAAAAAGCTATAGATCTGGAAGGCAAGTGCAGGCGAAAATATTACCAAAAAAACCCCTATGTTTATTTAGAGTGAAAAGTGATACATCTGTGTCTGGGATGTAAGCCTTTGACAGGGAATGGACTATTGGACTATCCAGTTTCTGTTTGCATATATATATTTCCCTCTCTTTTACAGCACAGGAGCTAGAAATTAACTGCTGCACATTTTCTGGGACACAGGGAGATGTTTACTACAAAATCTCTACCAACAAATGTTCACCCCCATGAAAGAAAAAAAAAAAAAAATACCACCACCTCCCACAGACAACATTTAAAATGGGTAATTCAGACTTCTCAGTAAAGTTTTCCATACTGTCAGTCAAAAGCACTCCAAACTACAGCTTATTAATTTGTTCCAAGTTAATTATAAATAAAAACATCCAAAGTAACAAAATGCAACCATCGTCTTTTCCAATTTTGTGGTATTAAAATGAAAGCTTATTTAATAAACCAAAACAAACACAGTTCAACACTTTCAAACGAATATTCTGATTCTGTCTCTATCAGAAAACCAGTTTTACATTCCCTGAAGAACTGTGTTCACCTGAGGATATTATTAGCTTACATTACAGACACTCTCACCAATGAATAAGCCCCATTTTAATTTTTTTGTTGATGTTTTTCAAAATCTACAAGTAGACATCTAATTCTGTGGGATTCAGCATTCATGGATCTTTTAGACTTGACTATGCAAACTGCTAAGATAGTTAAATTATCACCTCCTCATCTGAAGGCTACATAAAGCTTCCTGCTATTTTGGTTTACTCTTACATGTTACCAAGAGTCTTATTTTTTACATCTCCATATAAAGTAGAATGACCTACATTGCTTGACCATGGTACTACCAAGTGGTAGTAACCAGCACAGAGAATAAAAGGAAAATATAGGTGTAACAAAAAAAAAAAAAAAGAAAAAAATCCATCCTGCTTGAAGTGAAGTTCAATTAATTCCTTATTTTACCCATTTCAAGCACCCTTACAGAGATGAGATCAGTTAGATTTATGTCCCCATTTCCCTTGTCTTTGATGTTGCATCTGGCATAAAGTGCCTTTTCCTGGTGCTAAAATATGAAGATGCAGATGTATCAGTGGTAACCAACATTTTCTCTCAATTAAGTTTATATGCTTCTCCTAGATGCCATTAACATACATCTTTATTTTTTAATGCATGTTTTCAATTTTATTGCTTTATTTAAGAAGCAAAATAAAAAGGAGAGAAAAACAAAACAAACCAAAAATATTACTTAGGCAGCATAAAACAAGGGTTTGTCTTTTTTTTTTCTTTTTTTTTTTTTTTAAAGTCAGCCTCACCATCTGTTTTTCTGCTTGGTAAAACGGTTTGCAGAACAACATAAGAAACCATTTTGCCTTACTGGCTTAATGAACTTCAATCTAACGTTGAACATAGTGCTTAAATCACGGCAAGAATATTGGCAGTTCAGCACACTGCACTGAAGAGTTGGACAACGTTTGCTGCTTCCTCTACAGAGCCATCTTGTGGCACAAAGAAGGTAATATCTGAAAATACTCCAAAAAATTGGTGGTCACAAACAAAATAGTACCTTTCTCCCCCCATCCCCCCCCCCCAAATTAAAAATTACCTCATGTATAGTGAGCAGATAATTGAGGATAGCCTGCAATTCATCTTCTTTTATTCCATAGTCCTTGAAAAACAATCAGGTTTTAACTATGATCTTTCAAGTACAAAACTACTGTTCCCAAAAGAGCATTATTACAAGCTATGGTTATATACAGAGCAAATCCCACAAGAGAAATTTGTTTTCACAAGGTACTATAATAGCTTCACTGACGGAAGGTAGCTTTTTCCCCTGCCCAAAAAGTACCCACTGAAGGTTATAAAAGAGCATTAAGGTAACTCCAAAACAGGCATAAAAATAAGCTAGATAGTAATATAGTACATGAAACTGTTAGAGTAACACATATTAATTGATACAGAAAATTTGAAGTGAGAGCTTCCTATTAATAGAAGAATTAAATTAAGGACTCAAAAGTAAAGCTGGATGTCTAATTACAAGCCTGTTAGCTATGCCTATAGCTGAGTTTGCTTCTTATTTTCCGCTACAGAATCCTATCTTCAGTTGCTATCAACTATGAGAATTTTAAATTATTTATGGCATCTATGTCAAGAATATGCCTTGAGGTCCTTTTGGTGAAAATAAAATAAAAACCAACAATTTCTAAGAACAGGATGAGCAAAGTGAAAGCAGGGATTTTCTTTTCTAGGGCTTTTACTTTTAAAAAGCAAGTCTCTCATTCCCCAAATAATTTTGCACCACTGTGTACAAATAGAAAATTTGCAGAAGAATCAACCTTTTATGACGGACACGCTTTTACTGTCCTTGTGAAACTCTCCAAAACTTTTCTAAATCTCTGACAGAAATTAAAAAATAAAAATGAAAAAATGAAGCAAACACTTAATGAAAGTCTTTTAGGGTTGGTTATCTAAATTGCCTCTGGTACTTCAATTGCAGAACATCCAATTTAGAGAAAGAGTATGAGAGTCAAGAGTAGAACTTTTCTGGTAGTTACTTCTCCAAACTGCTGGGGCTAAGGGTAGCAGCACAGAGAGCGTACCGCTCCCTCAGCAACACAGAGGAAAAGGGAAAAAGGGAGCTAGGTTCAAACATAGAAAGGAGTATACAGAAGGGAGAGAAGAAGATAGAGATCAGAGCTTGCAATAGGAAAGGGTTAAGAAGAGTCTATAAGCAATAGAACTCTTGAATTTCAATATTCCTGTAATGTCTAACAAACAGTTATGAAACTTATAGAGTCTTTCTTATCTGGCCCACAGAACATCATGTCAAATGGTGCTCTTTTGTCTTTAAGCACTGCTTCTGATGCAGGTGATAGGGTTCTTGTCAGAAACAAAATAGGGAATCAAATATTTATTTCTCCAGCAGTAAAAATTTTTAAGTTAAGGATTTAACAGCTCCACTTTTTTTTTTAATTAAAACAGCTTAAAAGGAAGAAAAATGCATCTTTAGTACTGCTGTCTGTGTCAAGAGCCACAACAAAAAGATGTACCTTACAAGGTATTTCTATTTACTTATCTGTTTACAAAATTCAACGTTAAAAAAAAAAAAGCTATACTAAAGTGCATTTCTTTATGAAAGGCAACTTCAATACCCTATCATAATTTAAAGTTGTCCTACCTTCATCACCAGCTGTTTTACGAACATCAACAAGAATGCTCGCAGAGATAAAATCTCTTTTTGAGTAGGCCGTGGCCCATCTACAAAAAAAAAAAAAAGTAGATATATGAAATACAAATGAACAGTTGTTTTTAGCATAGTATGCATTTTCACAAAGAAGAACAAAAGGCACTTTCTGGATGAAAGTGGATGAAAATTCTAAGTAAAGTTATCTTTCCTCCAGTTCAGACCACAAAATAGCAATGTGTTTTATCACTGTTTATTGGCAAAACACCCAACCAGTGAGGTTCTACTAAGGCTTTTTATTAAATACAGTTTTCTAAAGTTCCTATGAACCAACTTCATGCAAGGAATAAGACCGATACGAGAACTTTATGTCAGAATTTCCAAATTTCAAATTTTTGCAGTTTACTATTGTTTTTAAAGTTCCTCTGCTAAAGCTTTAAAGGAATAACTACTGCCATTATTACACGCTGGCTGTATACACAACAAAAATCAATCTTAAAATGCTATATATATATATAAAGATCACCATGAGAGCCAAGAACTTAATTTGTTAACTCAAAGTCAAAAGGACTTGCTTCTGCCATTCCTGTGCAAAGCAGACTTTCACTGACACATTTTAAATACTCAAACACTGAGTGGTTCCCAGGAGAGGCAAGGTTAAAAAAACAGGTGCAACCAAATGTCAAAGCCAAGTAAAAGCTTTCATACCGAAAGCAAATGAACTGTTGCAAATACATTTCTAGGGATAGTTTTTACGTTTGCTCACGCAGTTCTTTACAATCTTAATCACCAGGGAAAAGCAAATCAACTAGCAAATGTAAGCGATCAGACGAGTCTGGCTTTTTACAGTATATGTCCACAGGCATATTTGGTTTAAGAATAGTTATTTTCAATATAGACCAGTGTAGTCAAAATAAACCATTAAACCATATTAGTATGACTATCCGACACATACAGCTGCCTCAGGCTCAATAAATCGGTTCAGAAACTTAGGAAGTAAATCCATGTCTTCACTATAAAGAAAGGAGAAAACACACATGCTTTGCTCCTTACAGGATGCAAAACACTACAAAACAATCTTGGCAAGCCTCTAACAGGAAGGGTTGGTCATTTCAAGAAGTTAGTGGGAAGAAGTTGGACACATCTAAGGAGCACTCACTCCCAGGACATCTATCTAGCTCTCATCACTTTCTCTCTCTGAAATTCCAAAGCCTTTCTTCATTACAGGAGAGCGTAGAGATACAAGCTACTCTCCCTTTGACAAGGCTGTGTACCCAGCCCCATAAAACACAGAACAATTAGAAGAGTTGTAAAGCCATACTTCCAAAAAGCATTAATTCCCCTATCTGTGCCAGCTCCATCTGCAGGTGGACATTTCACTTCTCCCAATTCCTTTCACAGCTATTCCTGTTGCTTTTTTTCTTAGGATCAGTATTCTTGTTCTGTGTTCCGTGTCAATGACAAGTAATAAACACCTAAATCTAAACTTACTAATTCTTTTGCCATGAGTTTCCTGTCCGGATTAAGCACACTTTAAAGCAGTTTTCCAGCAAGTTCAGATCCCTGTGTCTGTCAGATAAACTCAGCATGCCTGTTTTCACCTAGACTGCTATTATCAATACATCTTACAAATGCTTAAAGCCTGTCCATCACTTGAACGAGCTCCGTAAAGAGACTGCATCCCCAGTTCTACACTTTCAAAACCCTACCGTGTCTCTGACCAGTTCTATCTAGCATTAATTCATGTAGGCCTTTGGTGACAGGGGATGTGACTTCTGAAGAAAGTCTCTGAAGTTAAATTAAGTTAAATTAGTTTCTAAAGAAAAGCTTTCAAGAATATCCTACGGACAAAAGCACACTGCTCGAACTGTTACAGTGAACCCACCACATTAAAATAAAATTCTTCCTGGAATACTCACAGTTCTACTCTATACATCGTACACAACTTTTCTTTTTTAAAACAAACATCAGCATGTTAGAGTAGAAATGAATACATACCGGTGCCCTTGGGGGTTATACCACTGCGATCCTGAGGATTCACTACCCAGTAGTAGTACTTTAAGGTATGCATGACCAGAAGAACTGTCCCAACCCGCCGGATGGCACCATAGATGTTAACAGTGCCAATGAACTCAGTGGATAGGTAAGTGTACAGGGGCAGCTGAACCTACACCACCAATCAAAAAGAGATCAAAAATCATCACAGGAACATTGCAGCAGAGACAACTGCATTCTTAAATTTCATTTATTAAAGCATCTTAAGGAAATAGATTTTCTCTGCACAGCTTAGGCACAAACCCCTTAAAACCCTTGCAAACTGATGAAAATTTTCATTTCATTTCATTTTCATTTCATTTCTAGAACTACAGAGTCGTGTGGGTTTTTATGCTGGTTCGTGCTCACAGGAGCATGAAAGCATGGTATTCACACAACCACAGATAGCCAAGATTGGAAGGCACCTCTGAAGATCATCTAGTCCAACCTCTTTGTTCAGAAGAGGGTCACACATGAAGTATTATAAAAAGTGTTATAAATATCTATTATAGGCTTAAGTATTCATTATAGGCTTAATTATTTACATATCTTCTTCCCTTTTTCTTCTGAGAAATAACTACTTAAATAATACTTAATAATTTAATTTAGCTGTAGCAAACACGGATGTTTTACAATTACTTCAACAGTAGCATTTTAGTGCTGTCAGTTTTCAAAACGCAAAACAAACCCTTATGGAGGGGACCAAAAAACTTGGCAAGAAGGTTTCAAGTAGAACTAACTGGAAAGTTTCCATCCAAGCTCTCAGAGAACATAGATTCCAAAACAAAAATAGCCTACAGGGAATATGTCAATCTAAATGAAGTCTTCGAATCTGACTCCCGGGATAGTTTCTCTTAAAAAATGCTGGGTTTTTGCCAGTTAACCCACCCCAAATTCCTCCTCAACCTACAACACTGACTAGGACAGAGACTCCAGAAGTCACTCCTAACTCTGCTCTGTAGAACACTGCAGGTGTCCCAACTCCCTGAAAACCTTGGGGTCTGCAGAACTTGACAGCTACATGCAGAAAAGCAGAGCCTGAAAACAGTTTCTGTATGATTTCTGCTGGAGAGCCATGAGCTATAATTCCTGGAGTCCAGGCTCAGCCTCAACACTCGCAAATAGATACATCATAAGATACCTTATTCATAAGAAGCAGCAATTTTACCTGTGCTGGGATATGAATCCATATTGCAGGATTAAGGAGAACATGATCACACAGCTGCTTCAGCAAGGGCACCCCGTTGTGTAGATTGCTCAGGTATTTCGAAAAGGCAAGGCAAAGTTCTAGCACAGCTTGGGTAACGTGGGCTTTGGAAGACTGTAAAAGAAGATCTGCTTAAGGAAGAGTGCTGCAACAGTCTCGGAAAAGTCTTTCTCTCAAAATAATGCAGTATTAATTTAAGACATGAAGAAAGATTTGCTTACCTTTTCTAGGCTCTGTCCTATCACAAGGAAGCCCTTACAGGAAAGCATCTGTTCTTGCATAGCAATGGAGTTCTTCAACAACTCCATGATGAAAGCCAATAAAGTAGAACTGAAAAATAGCATTTATTAAAGAAAAACGTTTTAAGCAGTTACAATGAGACAGAAAGTATTTCCAAATTAACACTCCCAACACACAGCCCAGAGATACATTTAATGTGTCATATAAATGCTCAGATCAGAATTTTTAAAACAAAAAGCAAGACTAATTTTTGAAAGCTCTAACCTCTTGCTTTAAATTTCTAACTTGAAATTCTGGATTCTGAGATAACCGTGCAATAGCAAAATTCTTCTGAAAACACATTCTTGCAGAAAGGCAACGATTAAGCCTGTACTTCTCTCTGCTTCATATTCCACTTACAAACTTCTGCAAGATCAGTAACAAATGCCATTCTACTTCCTACTGTTTTCAGATGAGCAGATATGGGAAATATTTTTCTAGACACAGCTTTACTATCGGTTCAAGCCAATTCACCTCTGCTGCTGCCAGAAGCAATGCTCGTGCCCTTCCCCTTGTGTCACAGCACTAAGGGCTCTGAATCAAGACCTCAGCCAGCTGAAAACCCCTCTATTGCTGGGCCACTTTGCAACTCAATCAAATCCCTGATTCAACAGGTAGATTCCTAAGTCTGAGTCAGCTCAAGAGAGGCCAAGGAATGTATAAATGGGTTGAAGGAACACTGGGACCACCTCTTCTTAACAACAATACGAATGGCAAGTAATTTCTTTGCCATCAATACTACTGTTTAACTTAGGAGCTCCACCAGTTTCTCTGCCTGGATGTTCAGAACTTGGACTGAGCTGAAATCAGAGGAAAAGTCTGGCAGTAACACTGAGTAACAGTATCTTCCAGAAGATCTAAAGGTGAAAAAACCAAAATAAATTCCAAGGAATAGCTTATTGTAGTTGAAAAATTCATCCTCCCTGGAGTTTCTCTTGAAGCTTTTCCCAGCGGATTTTCTCCGTGACAGGAATAAACTCAAGAGAATTATCTAATCCTGTTACACAAAAAGATTGTGAAGTAGAAATGTGTACATTTTGATTCTGTGTGAAGCTTCATAGAAAACTTGGTACAAATAAACACTTCACTCTGAGGTCCTGCGTGTAACAAGGCCACCTTTTTGTTGTTAGACATAATTCATTGTTGAAAGAGACAACTGAAACCACTATGCCATTTAATAAACCAATTAAAAGCACTCACCAAACAGTTGTGTCAATGTGGTCCGATGAATATTGCCTATAGTCTAACTGTGCAAAGAGAGGGAAAAGGACCTGCACCCCTCCAATGGAGTGCAGGGCACTTTGGACAGAATGCGTTAAGACTGCTTTCACATCCTGGCAAAGAAGAATTAAGAAACATTGAAATCTCCTTCAGAAACTGCTAAAAAGTTTGATAGAAAGAGTTTGAAATTTCTTCAATAAAAAAATCCTGTTATTACCAAATAAAAATAAACAGCAAGAAGTACAAACTGACTGCCACAGCCACACTAAATGCCCAGGCTGGCTGACCTCCTGCTTTAGATACAGTCTACAGTGTAGATCCTCAGATGAAGGAGGTGGTTTGCAAATTCTAAAACAAGTCTTTAGTAGTAGAGAAACTCTAGAACAGAACACACAAAAAGCTTCTGACAAATTAAAAAGATTAAGGTGTTCAAAGCATAGGGACGAAAAGGGTATCATACCAACAGGGCAACGGATGGGAGACAGGTAATATTTGTATATATATCAAATATTTGTAATATTTGAACATATGTCAGAAATGAGAAAGAAGGATTTTTTTTGAAAAGCTGAGAGTCTTTGTAATACTTAAAGTTTTTAGGTTGCAACTTTGAAAAAATAAACTTTTTTCTTAGGATTCCTGAATTCACATCATTAATTCAAGAAACAGGAGAGGCAGCAGTGGGAACAACCCAAAACCCACAACCTATCAGCAGTTCCCTACCTCGTCCAAATTCCTATAAAACTGGATTTTTAGGTTTTCATACAGAAATCATTTGTACCCTCCAAATCTATGAAAATGATGAAATACCTGCAGCATGAGGGCATGTGGTGAATGAACAAAAATAGAAGGGTTATCCTTGGGGGATGACTCTAGACACAGCTGTGCATCTGTAGCCCTTGGATTGTACATAAAAGCAATAGCACTGGAGAGTTTGCCATCATATAGCAACAGTTTGTGATGTTCAGCAAGGAAGAGATCACTTTCTGCCTTGAATTTGAAGGTTCCCTGGATTGGGGAGCAGGGTTGAGGAAGGAAAAACGAAAAAGAAAACAGATTACATACATTGAGAACACAGTTCAGAACACAACTATTGCCAAAAAAATGACTGAAACACTCCTGCTTCAACTTAGCAATATTTCAGAAAGAAGATGTCTCATAAGAACATTGAGTCAAAGTCAATTTTACAGACTTAGAACTGCAGAATTTATTTTTTTTTGACCCCTCAAGAGTGACATTGCCAAAACGTGGGTAATGCATAAGAAACACATTAGCTAGGAAACAGAATGACAGTCAGCAATGTTCACTCAGAAGGAACTAATAATTGAGGAGCAGATAGAATAGGAACCATCTTTTTTAGCGTATGTTTGTACAGCTGCTAGGGAATAACAGTCTTCAATTAGCGCCCCTCGGGCTATGACAAAACAAATAATAAATCACTGCAACAAAACTAATCCTCAGCACTAACTTCACACATTAAAAAAATATGTCTAGCAGAATCAACTGTTAAGCTCCATTTCTAAAACAAATACAGCATATTTGATCTAAAGCTTTCAGCCTCAATGAAAAAGTGAGCCTAGCCAGAGATAACAGGGGTATTCTCCCTCTCCCAACCACCAATACAGGAATTCTGAGAAATGAACAGGAACACAAATTTCTAGGAAATTATATAACTAAATTAATGCTTACTTGTAGTTTGGGAGAAGACACACAGGCTAACAGAAGAAACATGGAAGAGTTTAGCAAAAAGATTACACAGTAAGAATGTTTTTAGAATGTCATAACATTCTGAACACCCATCATAAAGAGTCTTATCAGAATTAAACTTTGGAAACTTTACAGTCAATTCTAAGATACCTTATATCCCAGACCAAGCTGATAAATGGCAAAGATCTGAGCAGCATTGAGAGCCTCACTAAAAAGGTAAACGGATGTCATTTGCCCACAAAACACTCGGTTGGCATCTGCTGTTTCTGAAGAACCCAGGAAACATTTGTCAAATGTCTGAAAATGAAACAGAAGCCAGTAACAGGGTTTAATCTATGCTACACGAGCAAATTATGCAAAGAATAAACATATTATTAGGGAGTATTACTTTTACATAAACAAGCATTTGAAGGTATCAGCAGATAGAAATTTTAATTTCTGAGATGTATAAAAGCAGAATCTACTCCTCTATCAAAAAGTTATTAAGTTGCTTTCAACATTTTTTAAAAATCCACAAAACGCAAGGTTTACTAATAAAATGCCAAAGGATATCTATTGAAATCCACCAAGATGATCAACTTCAGATATTAGCATGCAGGGATTACTTACATCACTGGTGTTGACAAACCACGTTATTTCTCCATAAGATGCCAGTTCCCCATTCACGTAACACCGAAGTTCACTGTTCTTCCAGCGGTTATAGATGTGCACTATAGTAACCATATACCACTAAACGATAAGAAAACAAAACAATTAATACAGTTCTATAGACACTTTAAATAGCTTAAGCATTAAAGTGGGGCATAGTAGAACAAATTCAACTACTTATGTGAATTAAATGAAGACTGCAAGATTTATTTGAAGATTAAGTCACTGGTGAGTTTTCTTGCATAGCTATGTCAAAGGATAAGATGCCATTTTTGCCACAAAAAGTAGACACAGAAGCTTAAAAGATATTTATGGCTGAGAACTCAAAAATTCTTTATGACAATGCTGAAACAAATTTACACTGAAACCACTGTGTAAGTAAGTTTTAAGTTGGGTTACTCTTAGCATGATGAACTACTGCAAATGTTGTCATTCCAAAGAGGAAGGATGGCTCCAGACTAAAGACTTTCAAAGGCTGTGTATGTCAAATTATCACAAACAGAATCCATATTTACAGCAAGGGAGTACTGATAAGAAATTCCTGAGGAGGCCTGTTCTCCTACAGAATGTTTACACTGGTTGCACCAGCAACATTAGCAGAATATTTAATCGAAAAAGGAAACATTTTCAACTCAGCATAATACGACTTAATAGGCAAGCGAGCCTTGAGCATCAGTAATATAATCGACTCATTTTAATTCTTACATTTAAAAAGATACAGAGAATAAAGCACCAACTGCAAGGAGACTATTTGCTGGAAAACCTGAATGAACAGAAGGTATAACATACGTTCAAGAATTAAACTTCTCCCACACATAAGAAGACCAAACTCCTATTAATGGTCCTAGCTTGATTAGGAAAACAAAATGCGCGTTAGCAATCATGCTTTCTTAAAATAGCACTGCATTTGTCCACATTGAGTAATTAATGACATAAAGGGGAGCCTCAGCAAAACCCTTTAGGAAAAGGAGAAGAGAATGTCCGGAGATGGGAGAAAACACAGTATAAACAGAGAAGGAAAAAAATCAGATGCGTTGTAACTTTCAAGCTGCATATATGTAAAAAGAGTTCTCTGAGACCTCACACGAGTCTCACAAATTCATAAAACTTCTGGTAAACTGCATTTTCTAGCTCTTTCTTATACATTTCATAAGTAAAATTAAAAAGAAGTAAGAATTCAGGACACCAATTTGTTGTGCTCATTCCAGCACAACTGTTCTTTGTGTATACAGAAAGATGAGCTTAATCAATAGCAACAACGCTCCCTCGAGGCTACATTTTTTAATTCATGAAACCTGTTTGAAAGATTTTATTATTTTTACTCACCTTTTGTGGCTTGAAATCAAATTTTACACAGTGCTGGAAACCTTTTCCCTTTGATTTTATGGATGTTACAATCAAGCAGCCTCCAACGAAGTGAGCAGAATACCCAAGTCCTTTGTTGGTTCGAAAACTACCAAATGAAAACAAAATCAGCGCATACACAGATGGAAGCAGAAATCATTGAACAATTAATAGAAATTAAACATCAGAAATACGGTTTTACATAACACTCACCAATACAAGTAAGGCTTATCCTTATCCACATTTATATTGTTTACAGGATCCATTCTTAGCCACGTGTGGAAAGTAAACCCATTCTGGTACGGCCACTTGGCTATAGGAGGTAAGGCAATAGCCTAAAGAAAGCAAAAAGTTATTTGCATAGAAAGATCAACATCACAGCAGTAAGAGCACACAGCTTAAGATATACACTACAAACATATACTGATAGACGATATATATACACTACAAATGCATACAATTTCCCTAAATTAAAAGAAAAACAAATCTGGCCCAACTTCCGTGCTTTTTGTACTCCATTGTTAAAATATTTAATGAACTACATATTTAAATACTGGTCTTTATATCGCAAAGAAGATTATTAGTAGTAACCTACACTGCAAAAATCAAAGGCTTCAGTGGAAGCCTCACAGCATAAAAACTCCTCAAAATGCGAATTCAAGCTGATTTGGTTTTGTGGTAACCTGACAGAATAATCAGATTTATAAACTTATTTCTGCATAGTGTGTATTCAGGAAAATAACTGATTATAAAAAGAAGCTGGCCACAAAAAAAGAAATATACACATTCGACTTTACAAATTCTTTTCTCTCTTGAAATTGATGTCTACGTAGCCTTCAAGCTAGAATATGACAGACTTATAAACTTCCTTAAAAGAAAGATACTACAATCCCCACCAGCCTAAATCTTCATACCAAAAAATGCGTTTACGTTAGCTCAAAATCTCTTAACCTACAAACTATGTGGCAGGGCCCTTTGTTTCAAACAGTTGGGTTTTATTCTGTGGGATTTTGGTTTGGTTGGGCCTTTTTTTTATTTTTTAACGTTACTATTAACTTTCTGCTGGTTTGCTGCACAGGTTTGCAATACACGGTTCAACTGAGGCTGCCATAACCTCTGATCAAAGATGCTGTCCAGATGATCAATACTGATGAATAAAAAAACCATCAAAAGAACTTGTTGCCAGACTCATCATGATCCCACACTCCATTCAGCTAGCCCTGTCCAAACAAAATGCTATAAATCCCTCTCTCTGCCAGCTGACTAATCAGTCTGCATGTCTTTGAGCCCAACTTTTGGGAACCAGTAGCACTATTATTTGGTTTAACTCACAATGGATCTTGGAGTAATTATATTAAATACTTAATTTTTAAGACTTCTTAATTTAAAAATATATAAGAATATTTGCATTAAGGTTACTGAGGCAGCCCAGTATCACATACAGTTCAAGCACTTAATTACTAGAAGTTAAATACAAAACCAGTACATGAACAGCCAGAAAGGAACAAGAACATGCCTGCCTATTGCCAAGTTCTGTTGCATGTGATAAATGTATAATTACAGAAACATTTTTCTAGTCGCCTGCATTTTTCAGTCTTAAGTTTTCTTTTAAAGAAAAAAAATAAAAAATCATTATGTCATCAAGTTGGTGAAATGTAATCTCAAGGCACCGAGGCAGAAAGGTAATGGGGTTATGTGAAGAAAACTGGAAAGAGTCATCTGATAAATCTTATTCAAATCTTATTCTCAATTAAGCGTGGAATTTTGAACACACTATTTCATCCTACAATTTTAGGAGCAAAAGTGTTGATATACTTAAATTCCTACAGAAGATTCTGCACAGTGTTTTCCAACTACCTGTGAAGTTCCAAATTCTTTTTCAAGTGAGCACCACGGAACTTAAAAATTAATCAGTTACCTGAGCAATTACGAGAAGATTAGGACAAACCTACGTGTGTCTAGGATCCACATTTTCTCAGAGAATTCTTATAAGCAATATATATGTTATTCACATCATCTGATCGTTAAAAACAAATGGTGTGAATATGGTCGCTTCAAGTTCAACACTCTCTGTGGTTTCACTAGCAAAGGTTTCCAGATGTAAGGTTGCATTGGGTTGACATGGCACGGCACGGATTTGGTAGCAGGGGGGCTACAGGGGTGGCTTCTGTGAGATTCCCCCCACATCCAACGTAGCTAGCTCCAAGATGGACCTGCTGCTGGCCAAAGCAGAGCCAGTCTCCACCGGTGAGAATGCCTCCGTGACATTCAAGAAGGGGGAAAAAACCTACTGCGCAACTGCACAGCAGATGGAAGAGAGGAGTGAGAATATGTGAGAGACAACTCTGCAGACACCAAGGTCAGTGAAGAAGGAGGAGGTGCTCCATGTGCCGGAGCAGAGATTCCCCTGCAGCCCATGGTGAAGACCATGGTGAGGCAGGCTGTCCCCCTGCAGCCCGTGGAGACTAACCCTGGAGCAGATATGCACCTGCAGCCTGTGGAAAACCCCACGCCACCAGGTGGATGCCCAAAGGAGGCTGTGACCCATGGAGAGGAGCCCACACCGGAGCAGGTTTGCTGGCAGGACTTGTGGCAGGGGACCCACACTGGGGCAGACTGCTCCTGAAAGACTGCACCCCATGGAAAGGGCCTACACTAGAGCAGTTTGTGAAGAACTGCAGCCCAATGGGAAGGACTCACTTCAGAGAAGGTTGTGGAGGACTATCTCCCGTGGGAGGGACCTCACACAGGAGTAGGGGAATAGCGTGAGGAGGAAGGAATACTAAAGAGAAGATGTGATTATTTGACTGCAACCCCCATTCCTCATCTCCCTGTGCCAATCAGGAGTGAAATTCAGCCTGGGAAGAAGGGAGGAGCTGGAGAAGGTGTTTTAAGATTTCCTCCATAATACATTAAATTAATTTCCCTGGGTTGAGTCTGTTTTGCTTGTGATGGTAACTGGTGAGTGATCTCCCTTGTCCTTATCTCAACCCCTAAGTCCTTCACTAAATTTTCTCTCCCTTGTCCAGCTGAGGAGGGGGAGTGATGGAGCAGCTTGGTGGGCACCTGGTGTCCAGCCAAGGTCAAGCCACCACAAAGCCCCTCTCACACATACTAGATACTAACACAAGCACCACTCCCACAGAAACACAGGAGTCAAAAGCAGGCAGATTCTCCTTGCTACAAGATTTAACTGAACCAGTCTGAAAAAAACAAAAACACCAACCCACAAACCAAGAAGGGCTTCATTTATATTGGTTCTTTTTGTAATAGTATTTGTCCTTCTACAGTGATAATGCACATTTATTATAAGCATGATTTATTTAGGCATGGTGTCAGGCAGAGAAAAAAAAATCTGGTTAAAACTCTAGGTCTATGACCTAGACGTGACAGACGAGACAAAAGAGCACCACAAATGAAAATAACCAATGGCCGTAATAGCACAACAAATGAGCAAACAAGAGACTTAAAATATCTACATACTGCAGCACTTTTTCCTGGAAAGTTGAAGAAGGCATCAGGTCCATACTTCTGAGGCATGTGTTTTAACACAGACAGTAACTTCCCGGCATGTGGTGGCTGACAAAGAGAATTATTAGACTTGTAAATAAATAAAAACACACCTATAAGAAAGACTATATACACAAAAAATGCATTTTGACACATTTTAAAGCTTTGCACATGGTTGAGTAATACTCTGCTAAGGCACTTAGCACTTTCAATAAACAACATTAAGGGTCATGGATACCTTCACACAATATGCAGTAGGTGCACTGAAGAACAATTAATTGGATAACTAAAATAAGGACTCAAAAGGTCAGAGCTACTTTCATCCAGCATAAAACAAAATGACTCTGAATATCAGTTCCTCCCTCTACCTGTTCATTCCCATGAGTGCTCCTGTTTGCGTAGTTTTGCAGTGAGCTAAAGAAAATTAACTGATCCAGCTGAAAAATCAATTTAGGAAAAAAAAAATGCAAACCAATTTTCAGTAACAGCAGTTTCGGATTGTGGCTGGGTGAAACCCGTGCCAGCACAAGGGACATGGGGAATACCTAGCAAAAGGGAGAAGGAATATCAGCAGAGAGGACTATTTTCATCAGGACTACAGTCATATGTCAGAAAAAGCGGTTTTGGTTACGCATATCCTTCATGTAAGTCCACAGAGAAAGACTGAAGTCTCAAGGGCAGGTTGGAGGACCTAAAGTGACTGCTCAGTTAGTGTTAATGCTTAACACTTCCCTACCACCCCCTAATTCTGTATTGATTTTGCTGTAATAATCAGCAACTATAAACTCCACACCAAGTGTATGAGCTCACAACAATAGAAATACAGCAAATACAGGTCACAGCGACAGAACAATTTTGTGCATCTTCTTTTACCACTTCATAACTTCCCAGTAGATCTGTTTTTAAACTATGATTTTACACTTCTGAGCTTTTCCTGAAAGTGCACTTTTTCCCCTCCTGTAAGCAGCCACTCTGCAAATTAAGCATTGCATATTGGTATTTCAAATGTATCAAAATTAGAGTCAGAAAAACAGTGCTTCATGAATCTGAATTAAAATTGAGGAAAAAAACCTGAGAATTGCTTAGATGTCTTTAGCACTATAGTATTCAACTGGGTAATTTCTGTTGTAGCCAAATACTTAGTATCTTTACAGCACTGCTGATTTTAAGATTTATAGTCGTGCAACTCCTTAGCAATACAACTGTGGCATTTTTCTCTTCCTTTCCTCTATATTTAGCCTTTAATAAAGAAAGGAAATTAAATGCAAATAGCAGGGAGACAGGAAATGAAAAAGTTAATGTTACAGAGACAACTTTAATTCACCTATGGTTGTACGTTCAATTATTAAGTTTAAACCCTCTATTACGTTTAGAGTATTTTTATTTCTGCAAGTTAAGTTCTCCAAAGTTATTTATTTCAAAGGGTCTTCAAAAATTTGCAATATTATTTGTGCACACTGACTTCTATATTGAATACATTTTTTTAAATTATTAGAAGTCAACAGAGACACTGTGCTCCCTCGTCTCTACACCAAGCAGAGTATTTAGAGCTGAATTAAAATTCAGAACAGGTAAAACAACTGCTAAAGTAGGTCCCAATTCCAGCAAAATAACAATTTTGTGTCAAAGACAGCTTGATCTGGAGGCCTCTACAAGTGTATTTTTACTTTAGGGAAGGAGGTTCTCAACAGTAAGAGGAGACCCTCTTCTCCCTTTCTAGTTCACACAGACACAGGAGAGAACACGTGACACAATTTTTCAGCTGGAGCTTATTTCCTTCATTTCAATTTCTGCCACAAATTCTCACTTCCCTCGCTAGATTACTTTTTTTCACTCTTCAGATAACGAACAACAATGTGAAAACAGGAGCACACTGAACTGCCTCTGTAGACATTTTTTATTTCTTTCTCTCTCTTGTCTTCTAAAAAGATTGTAATCCATTTTCCTTCAATTCCACAAAAATAAAAACGTGCATAAAACCACTTGCTTAGAGTCACCATATTATTGCCAGGTATTCAAAAAGACCAATCCAGTCTCTAGATCTGGGAAGAAACTTAGTTTCGTCATTATTCTACTCTCTGTATTTTAATTGCTTGCAAGTAAAAGGATTCATTGATACAATACCAGAAAGAATCCTGTATTTCTTGGTACATTTAATATCTATTTATTATAGAGGTCATCAAACAGCCTTTTAGCTTGTGAATATTGGGAACAATATAAGCAACACTATCAAAATAGTTTCAAGTTTTGTGTTGTCTTTTACCCATCTCCCTTTTTCTCCTTGAAGCTTGCTGAAGAATAACTTGAGCTCTCGAACTGTCAAGTTATAGCTAGCCAACACACCCAGCATATCCACTAAGAGATCTGAAAAGGAAAAGAACAGCAATATAATTGCTTAATAAAATGCAATGTCGAATTTCTATCACTTAATTAATAGAAGTTTCCATGAGATTTTACATAAAAGGAATACCATCTGAGTCAGGCACTGGGTGAAACCCTACCTGCAATCATGGTGTCAGCTCTATCAATCCTCTTGAGCACTTGTTCAACGAGGCCCACTTCTGTGCACGCCTGCAGATTGCGTATACTTTTCTTCAATATTGCTGTAAACATGCTCCACACCTCAGCCTGGCAGGTGATGTCACACTTGTCCAGCAAGTCTACCATGCAGGTGATGCCCTCTGCTTCTTGGATGATAAAGTTCATTTCCAAGTCAAAGCGGCCCCCGACAAGCTTTCAGATAGAAGATTTAAAAAAAAAAAAAAACCAACACAAAACAACAACCTTAAGTCAATTGTATTAAAGTATCATTCCATGTTTAAAGTTACTCATTCTGCAAGAAGCAAGCTATCAAAGACATAAGCTAAAAAAACCCATAACGAGGTCAGTGTCAATACACCAAGTCTTATTCTTCCTCCGTTTCAGGT
Source organism: Tringa tobata (assembly GCA_033628505.1). Classification (NCBI taxonomy): domain Eukaryota; kingdom Metazoa; phylum Chordata; class Aves; order Charadriiformes; family Scolopacidae; genus Tringa; species Tringa tobata. The sequence continues at coordinate 856,512 of JAHREE010000413.1, read as the reverse complement.
TCTGTTGAGCAGCTTCAACAAAGGCACTCCCAAGGTCTCACCAACCATCAAACAATTGGTGCAGAAGAATATTTGGATAGTTTAAGATATAGATGTCCTGAAGGACAGGAAGATGGAATAGATGGAAGAAGGGAATTTCGTGCTCATTTGTGTACTTGATAAATAAAAATTCCAGTTGAAGGAAAGATGGATTGTACTAACTTAACGCCTCTACCCAAATTCCACCCCCTCCACTTGGACCAACTTCTCTTGGACTTTAGAATGGGATTAAACTTAATGCTTGCCATGCCTGTCAAAATACCCATTATATACCAGCATATAAATAGGAATTCAGATTGCATTGACTCAAATGATCAAAATGAACTCAAACAAAACTATTTCAGCTCCTCCTCACTACTACAAGTCTGTCTAATAAAAGACATTTCTTCCATCTTACGTGGTCTCCATTTCACAGGCTTTGACCATTAGAAGCTTCAGTCGTGTCGCTTGCCAAAGTCACACCATGTCAAAACTGCTCCAAAATACTTATTGTAACTTGCATCCGTATTAGCTCCAACAGCTTCTCTCAGCTAGTCAGGATCTCAAGATAAACTTGCCCAACGGAACTAAATATATGCTCTTCATTAACTACTGAAATTACCATATGTTTTCCTCAAGTGTCTAAATCTTGTCACTTTGAAGAAGCAATCTTTGGTCTTCCGGGCATAAATCAGTAATGCCAAACACCACAAGAACCAGAGAAAGTTACTGCTTTTATGACAGAATAGACAATGTCTCACGGCAACAATTTCTAAACAGTAATTTACACTTTTCCATTTTCTCTCCTCTTGGTCATGAAAAATAATTATGCAATTTACTATCAGGGGCTTCCTTAATATCTAGGGAAACAGCAGGAACTGAATGGGGAGACTTGAATTATATTCCCAGCTTCTCTATATCAACTCACGCTGTCGAACTCAAACAAATCTATCAAGTCATTATCATTCTCCAAGCCTCAGTTTTCCCCTTCCATAAGATGGAGCAGAGGCCCACCTCAAGAAAGCTCCATAAAGGTAGAATTCAAGGGAGAACACTGAGTGGCACTGATTAACACAGAACTATTGCAAAGAAAAAAAAAAAAGTACACACACCCCTTAAAAAAGAACCCTGAACAAAACATTTCAGAACATGAAGTACATAACACCAATGTGACACTTCATTTTACACTAAAATTTTTCATCCTCTACAAAACTGAGGTATTTCTCAAGAAGCCACTCTCTTTCTCACCATCAAGTTAAGAGATAAAGAAAATACTGCATTCCATATACAGACGGAATAGCTGAAGGTTAAATTCTAGCCACAAAACACCTGCTAATTCTTAACAAGGAATTCAACTCTTTATGCATTTGGTTTTAACTATCGGCCAACCATCAATTATCACACCAAAACCACATCCAGCGACTAGAGGTGACCTTACCTTCACCCTATAGCCTACATCACCAATCTTTCATTTTTGGCTAGATACACTATTATCAGTAGCCACCCATCCAGGAAGCTGTCAAATTAGGTTTCCAATCTAATCTGCAAACATAAGCAATTCAGCAAGTACATTCTGGAAATAATATGCTACGGTAGAAATAATTACCATTTTAACATTTCCTTTAGGGAAGTGAGGACAAAAAACCGACCGAGGAAAGCAATATACCAAAGGCAGAGCGCAGTTGATGTACTATATGTATGCATACCCATTAGATACACATAAGCACACACACCCCACACAGTATTTCATATTAACCCTTTCTAATGGTGATTTGAAACTGATCAACCTTCAAAACACAAATTTGTTTCCAATGACAGGGATCATAATCCAGGTCCATGCATTGGCTAGTTATTATCTGAGCTGCAGTAATGGCTGTGCACAGCAAAATGTAATCTTCCCAAATGTCACAGTAAGTTATGAATATCTGAGCAGCTTAATGCACCTTACTAGCCATGAAGTGTGAGAATGTAATCTTATTACCTTTTTTATGGTTGTATTTTTTTGAATAATGTAGCCTTTGAACTGATGTATAGTCTTTCCTTGCACTTTAGCATGATTTGGTCTCCTATGTCGCGCAGTACATTTTTCAAAATTCTCCAATTCAACGTATTTTAAGTCCTATGCTGAGCTGCATAAACAATCTTTATAGCAACCTACAGGGTGGCATAACGTTTTCTTTCTTCGGCATGTAAGTATAAGCTTACAGGAATGGTTTCAAAGTGCNATGGGCTCCTTCTCAACTGAAGGGATAAAAAACCCACCCAGTTTTAAAAGATAATTACGCTGTAATCAATGATGCTGTATTTACCCTAGCTAATAATCTAGTATTTCCACTCTGCTTGCAAGCTTTTTTATGTCAAATCAGTTCACTAACACAATTAGTTTGGTTTGTAGTATTCAGTTGAAGCCCCAGTGCAAGCAGAGCAATGTGGGAAAGAAATAGCTCTACACTATGTTTTTAAACATAGGGGCAGGGGGAGTTGCACTATAAATTTCAAAGTTTTATACACTTTGGGGTTTAATCTATTTTAGAAAAAGCTTTTATTTTTTTTTTTTATTTCGTACCAAAAAATTAAATTAAAATGAAATTGAATCTCTCTATATATAATAGATATTTTTATATATATATATATAATCTATATGTATCTCTTATAAAAGGAACAATCCCAGTTTTAAGCAGAGTGACTAGCAAAGTTAAAATTTATCCTACAAAAAACAAAGACCAAAAAACCCTGCCTTTGTTTATATCAGTTTGGTATCCATTCAGAAAATTATCTTAGTACAAACAGTTCAAATTAAAAACAAATACCACACTCAAAACAGTTACACTACTCCATACCACCATGCACAGTGCTTTTGTTCTCCCTTCTGCAAATTCAACAACAGATTCCAAAAATGAAATAGACAAGTCCAATATTAGGAATTTTACCCTCTTCCCAATCCTTACCAACCCATCAAGAGGTGGGACAGCTGACAGAAAAAGGAGGATTGCAAAAACAGGGCAGAAAACGTGAGTACTAGGCGCCCAGGGAACCACACGCTGGCACAGACCAAACAGGGGCTATAACCCACCAAACCTGCAGAACGTTGGACAAGAAGAAGACAGGAGACTGGTATAAAACTGATCCTCCACCAGCTTTTGTCCGAAGCACGACGCTGAGCGTGGAAGACCTCTGCTCCTTGAGGACGCCGTGTGACTATAAGATTTCAAATCCCCAAAGAAACAAAAACTACCGAATTGAGCTTTTGCACATCAAACAGTTTCAAGACAAAACTTCAGCACACTCCAAGCAGTGGCTAAAGGTGTATTTACAAAACCTGGCAGTTTTCCCAGTTTGGCTTATATTATAGATCTCAACAGATATTAACGTAGATATAGACTATATCTAAATCCAACTGAAATTTCTATCCTTCCAGTATATCCTATTAATAGCATTAAATTCTGCTTTTGTTTAAATTAGCTTTTTCCAGTGTGCCTTAAACTATGATACCGTTTAAGACATACTAGAAAGATACGACTCCAAGAGATGGTATAATAATATGCAAATTTGTAGCTTCATACAGGAAATGAAATATCCTAAATCTTTACATCACATCAGATTCATATGTGCATTGAAAGCAAATAAATCATTTAAACCATGATACAGAGAACCTTTTAAAATTTGCATTTATCTACAGTAAATACTGCCATGTTCTTTAATAGCTTGCTCGTGCAATCTTAGCAAACTAATGATTTATGGTTTTGACATTTTAAAAACCGGAAATCTGTCATTTTGTGACATCCAGTAGAAAGTCAACACGAGTTACGTTACTCTGAATTTAAACTCAAATACATGAAATACACATAGCAAAGCGCTGTACCATACTGTCCATTAAGCTACCGCTTCCCTCCCCTAGTACACTTCTAAAAGTTACCTAACATTTTTATTTAATTTTACAAGAATACTAAAAACAGATTTTTTCAGGATCCAGACACGTATAACTTCATCGAGCACTAACTGCTCCTGAAGCCTGGAAATATCACTCATCAGCAAAGAAAAGAAATCTGCTATAAGCTGGGAGAAAGAGACTAACCATACCTCAGCTAGACGGGTCTGCATCCCGTCCTACCTTAATCCTTCCCCTCAAGGAAGAGGGCCAAAAGGTAATAATTCTAAAATTATATGAATCAACAACAAGTCCAGAGTAGGGAACTGTCCTGGTCTGAGGTAAAATAGAACCAACTATTATAAGATATAATTTTATATCTTGACTAGTCCTCTTTTAACTCACTGAAATTAACAGCATATTGTGGAAAAAAACTGCCCGTTCTCAGAATAAGACCCACTTTTGTGCTCCATGCCAAGGAATGGTGTGCAGAGAGGCTCTTGCTTATACTTACTGCTGTAACAACCAAGGTCACCTAAATTTGGTATTTGCCCCATCAGAGGGTCTGAAATGGAAAAGGGCAGAGGGGTCCCACCTGTGGGGAGGAGGGGACAGGAGAGGTGACCCAAACCTGACCAACAGGGTATTCCATCCCATCTGCCCCATGCTCAGTGTAAAAGCTGAGGGATCAAAGGGTCAACTCTTTCTTCAATGGCCGAGGTCTGAGGAGGACCCTGTCAGTTCATCTGCCTTTGATCCCCATCCACGTGTTCCTGACTCCAGAGCTGGAACCCAGTTCCCATCCGTCGCGGAGTCCAGTCTGGGACTGCCCCAGTGCCTGCTGGGGACGTCATCCTGGGAGCTTGATAGGGTTTTGTATACATTGTATTTATTTTCATTATTTTTTTTTTTATTTTAATATTAATACTTCATTAAAGTAGTTTAGCTCATTCTAAACCTCTTTAGCTCTTCCTCTCCTCTCTTTGGGGCGGGGGGGGCGCGAATAGGGAAGGGAAGGGGGAGAGAAGGGCCATCGGTCATTCTGGTTTTGGCAAATTCAGCTGAAACCACGACAGGAGCACAATCCATACAGTCAGGGTGACTTTACAGAGGATGCCCTGCTTGTGCCAACCTCCATCGGTCAGGACATTCACAGTGTGTGCCACAGGCGGAAGCAAATTCATTCTGCCCATAGGCCAAATCAGAAAAAAGAAAACCCAACAATCCAACGCTGACACCACGCCTGAGCAAACATAACTAAGTTTACATAGACTTAAAAGTCGGGGCACACACAGAAGTTAGACAAGTTGGTTAAAAATGAGCGAAGCAGATTGGTTCCCGCTGCCAGAGAACAAAGTCTTCTCTTGCAATGACTAGTAAAACAAAAAAAATAAATTTCGATTTTAATAATACATTTGGATGTTCCTAAAAGAACACCTGCCTGAAACAATTTGCCCAGGCTTTCTTTTTCTAACCTGCTTAGTAGTCACCATCTGAAAAACTAACTGCTAGCTTGGTTTTTTTTCTTAGAAAGAAATAAAAATTACTTCAATGTAAAAGGTTATCAAAGATATCTGTTTTTCTTCGATCAAACTGCTGTTTAAAGACAGCAATAATAATTCAGTAAGAAGAGACTTTAAGATGCTTCCTTGAAATATTTAGTTTTACTAATGACTCAATTATTGAATTTATTTCAATTCGGCAAGGAAATCACAGGTGTAGTAGACCCCTTCCAATTATAAATACATACAAACAATTAAACATTTTTTGTTACACCACATATACTGAAGAGGAATACTTCTAAAATATATATATATATATACCCACAATAGATTCCTAATGTACAATAATATATTATATTTGACCTTCTGAAAATTGCGGTTTCCTAAGCTAAGAAAACTAGGAAAAATGTAAAGTAGATAATTCTCAAAAAGTCTCCTGGTCCATCCAAAGTGAGGTACGTGCACCCAGGGGGGATGCAAGACAATCCTCGGGGGTGCAGAAAGGAAATGTATTTTTTTTAATCATTACTAAATAAAATGCAAACATGAAAAATGGTTTTTATCTTTATCTCACCCTTTTTGAGGTCTATTTTTATGTGGTTTATAATCTACATAGTATACTAATACTCCAGTACATGTATATAATTTATAAATAAATAGTTATACATTTATTGAGGGTACATATTCAAAGTTTGTTTACTGATGGGGTGTGCAGTCAAAAAGGTTTGAAGACTAATTCCCTAGACACTAGAGACAACAGACAACATACCCCCATATTTTTCTACAAAAACAATATATCTGTCTGGTATTTTAAAGTAGACTGGTGGTAGGGGGAAGGAAGCCACCACTCCTCCCAGAATCCGAAGTTTGCATCCTGCAAATCTTCTACAAGAAATCCTTCACAGAACTTTACCACTTTTGACTTTGGAGAGACTAGACTCGTAGAGACTAGGGGATAACAGTTCCAATTGAGGGAGAAAGGTGAAAGGAACAAAGGAAATCACAGAAGAGGAACAAACCAGAACATGTTCCGAACATGGAATTGTGTAAGAATAGCAAGGAATAACCTTGGAATAAAATGAAGCTCAAAAAGCCAAGGAAGAATACAAGATGAAGTGATTAATCAGTTTACTTATAAAGCTCTGGCAGGTTTCATCAGATTTAGCAACCGTAATGTTAAATATTTCCTCTCCTACTGAAAGTCACAGCCCTCATACAGCACGTGCTAGAAGCAAACGTGTGCCAGCTCCTCGACTGCCATCACATTTCCTAGCTCAGCAGATTAATTGCAGAGAATTTCAGCACAACTAAAGGCACCGGATTACAAATTCCAACAGAAACCAAGAACCTAGTACATCTGTTTCTGTCATTTCTGACGCTGCTTCCATCCAGAACAGCTGGAAAACACCACACGTGCCTTCTCAGAATTGGCAGAGATTGCTGCCACAGCTAAAGCCCAGACGATTAAGAGTTTGGATGTAAGAAACACTAAAAGACATGCTACAGGAAACGTAACGCTCAGCTTTCCCTGTTGCCATTTTTTTAAATTTTCTGTAGCTGTGATCAACATGGCAGAACCATGCAGATGATCCTGGCTGGAATAGGAGGGTGCCTAGAATAAATAACAGCCTTTCATTTATTCTCACCAAGAAATTACCTTTTTTTCCCCTTGCAGATTCCACCTCCTCCCCCCCAAAAGATGCCACTACATTGCTTAGAGTGTAAAAATACACATAACTGGAAGTCAGTGTACTGAGTGTATTGAAATATTAAGTATCCTAAAGAAGAAAAGCACAAGACTCAAGTGGTCTATCAAAAGGATTGAGAGATTAATTTTCTTACCAAACAGCAAATCAGTAATACTTGACTGAAAGACTCACTACAAGCGCTGGTGCTCAAGTCTTCTTTTTGACCAAAGCCAAAGACACACAAGAAGTCCAGCCAGCACATCCGTGCTGCTCACAAGGGCAAGAGCAAAGGCCGCCATCAAACCCACCACATTCACAATTACGTATGGACAACCTCCATCCACCTGGGCTTTTACAGCAGCAAGACTGCCACTGCTGAACTGAGGATTTCTACACGCTGCACCAGAAGAAAAAGGTGCTTTTGTGAGAACAGATACATCAGTAAAGCCCCCACGACTAGCCCGTTTCTCCTTTTATTTCAATTCCCAAAAAGCAATTCCAAAAGCAAGGACAGAAATGTGATTCTGCTACTTAATGTTCATTACAAGTGGCGTACACCTCTATGTTTGCAAAAACATTTTCAAGTCATTGTTGCTGTCATGCGTTGTCCCCACTGACCCCTATTTGCCACAACCCTGCTTTCTGTTTGGTTGGGGTTTTTTTCCACCCTAGTACAGAAACTACTACTATTACCCTAAGGCTCTAACCCCCTTGATTTGTCTCTGTCCCTTTTCTCAGCATATAGGCAGTGACTGAATGGAAACTGTCTCCAAGGCATAGTTACAACAATAAAGGAAACAAAACAAAGAAAAAAAAAAACCAACATAAGCAACAAACAAGACAAAGACTACTACATGTTGCATATGTTATCACTATTGCCTACAAATATACCCTCATGTTTATAAGGTCCCCCCCTTTTCTCCTGGTAAGTGCTTCTCCTAATAAATTCCAGTTGTGCTCTTGATCACCCTGTATGACAGCTCCTTTTGCCCCTTGGCTTTTTCCATTGCCACAGAAAACAGCATAATTCTGACTTGGCTACACAACATCTTAACATGAAGTTATGCAGCTCTACCCCTCCAGTTGACATCACAGTTTCCCAGTTCTTCTGGCAGAGCCACCTCCTACATGGGCCAGTTGCAAGTGCAATACAATTGCAATCGCAAACTGAGTTCTCTTTGATTATTTTTTTTTTTTTAATTTTGCAATCAAATACGACCAACAGCTACTGTCAGGTATTCTTCAGAAAACTTGGCAAGACCCTCCCGCTCTCCTGCGCCAGGCTGCAGTTTAGACCGGAGGAAAGCAACAACTGTTAGACAAAAGGGTTTTGAATTACAGATCGAAGCAAGCCTTTAGCCAGTAAAGCTAGCATTTGCTAAGGCTTGGCCTCCGATATTTTTAACTTAAAAAAAAAAAAATTTTAAACACCAAATTCACCAGATTTCACAGCGCTAATGGAGTTCCCAGCATTCCTTATTCAACACTGTCACGTCACGCATTCGGACATCTAAGGCAAAAGGCTCATTCTGGAATTATTACACTCATAAGGATTTAAGAATTTAGAAGGATACTTAAACACCTTCCCCACACACGAATCTGCAAACCAAAACTAAATTATTATCCATGAGTGATAATACGCATAAGCTGAAAAAGGCTACATGCAAATAACGTAGGAGTATGTGGAAGGGTGTTTCTTAGAATACTCCTCTCTGTGAAAAGTGTGACTAACTGAACAATAAATCTTGCTTCAGTGAGACAGGGAAGGAAGGAACATCTGCTGCTGTGAAAAGCTACTCAACTTGAACACAAAGAAAGTATCATTAAAAAAGGAGAGGTTAATGCCATCAAAACAAAGAACCGTATAATCTTTTTAGCAAAATCTTCTATTTCATTCCATATCCAAAATATTTCCCCCTTTATCTTTAGTGTTAACAGCCAATGTAGTTCTACATAATTTCCTTCAAATTCTGGAAACAGTAAAACCCCATAATAATAGAAGGACAAGTAACCATCTTCCTAGTTTCTTGACATCTGTCCCTCCTATACAAATTATATTTATTTACTACAACAAGTTTCTAAGAAAACATATAACATCTATCATAATCATGGATTCTGGGACTGCAGGGGTAACTACAGAATTTATAAATAAAAAAACCCCTTTGGAAATTATAGAGGACTTTGATATTTTCCATCTAAGCAAACAAACAGAAAAATATCTTCAGCTTAAGTAAACAAACCATTTCGATTTAAATTCTAAACCTGAGATTCAGTGAAGTCTCTAATAGAGGAGCTATTTTGTTTTCATTCCTTCTACTGGTACGTTATCTCTAGAAATAAAATTTGCCAAGCAAACTCAGCACTATGAAAAAAATCGCAGATGCATTCTTCAATGTTTATCAAATCAAGCTCTCAGTAACAATATTTCCTGTGGCTTTCCACACATGTAAATATTTACTTATAAGAGAAAGAGATTTCCCAGTACAACAACAGAAAAAGTAATTACCATAAAAATGATGAAACAAGAAACAAGTTTTGAGACAGCAACCTGGTCACAGTCTAAACTGTGGTCTCTCAGGTGTGAAGCCAAAGGCTGGCATAAGCATCTCCATTATCGCACTGCAAATACCAGAATGTCTTGAAATTCATGGATACATATGCCTTTGGGAAGGGGAGGAATTAAAAAAAAAAAAAGGGGGGGGGGGGGAAATAACCCCACCGCAGAACACAAGCCTTTAATCTTAAAGTTTCCTTTTCCTTTCAATCAGTCTACACATTAGCTTTTGTTCCAGTGTAACTTGGGAGAACAAAGCCAGAAGAGCACTGGTAACTACTCTCTGCTCCAGCAAAAACACTGGGGTGTACACACATACCCTCCTGCATAGCTCACCATGCTTTTCTAAGTAGAAAGGCAACTTCAAAGTGGTAGCTGCTACTTCATGAGATTAAATTACCATTAAAATTATACCAGTTTTATCCATACACTAAGCTTTTAGTGGTTGGGGGTTTGTTTCTTTTCCTGTCAAAGATTAAGACATATGGCACTGCTCCAAAACTCCAGAGTTGTTATGGTGTGCACATTTCTGTGCAAGGCATATCCATATCCTCTAGTTTCTTTCACACCACACACTGATACAGTTTACAATTACATTTCTCTACTCCCCTTAAATTTGCAACAAAGTATACGGCTCACAGTATTTGTACTTTTCCCACTCTTCTGTTTCTGCATAGAAAACACGTTGAAAAAAAAAAAAAAAGGTCATTTGATCAGTACTATTTCTGTTAGTTTTGTAATTCTGAAAATTCTTCCCAAAGCCAAGAAAAATGCAAAAGTTTAGAAGTTTCCCGAAACTTACAATTGAACACTCTTTTCCCACCACTTTGGAAAAACTGATTACAGGGAGGGAAAGAACATTGTTAACCGAAACTGATACCATCATTGCCACACTGTCTGCTGCTCATGGTTCACCGAATAAGGAACTTGCCCCTGGTTTCCTGCCATATTACCCAGGAGACACCTGAGGACTCCAACGCTCTTAGATTCTTCAGTTGTGAAGGAGTTGAACCTCAGGACTTCTAAATTCCCAGGCCAACCAGCTACTCCAGAACCCAGAGTTCAGAGCTGCAAATTGCCCGGTCTCTCACAGAAGGGAACAAAAAGCTCTGCAAAAAAAAAGAAGAACTGCAAAAGTTTCTATGCTTTTAAGTCACTAGCGATCCATCAGATAAGCTGGCACAAAATCACAGAAGTGTCTGATTACAGTGGTAAACCTCTCAGATTGTCATCACACATTTTTTTTTCTAAATAGAAACATTTGTTTTTGTCAGAGAAGTCAATTCATCAGTGGCTTGCTTCATTATAAAATTCTGTAGAGAAGCAGGGGAAAATAACTCATAAAGACCTGTTGCATATTTAAATCTTAATTTCTATACTTTAAAAAGTGGAACAATCCACAGTCTCATCTATACTACTGAAAAAAAAAAAAAACCTTAAAATAAGTATAGCAGAAATTAACTATTGCAAGCAATCAATCTTTTTTTCAAGCTACACAATATTGTGTTATAGGAAGGAATTACAAAAAGCACTTTTTAAATAAAGTAAGGCTGGTTTAAAATGGTTAAAACCAAACCTACACTAAACTTGAGAGATTCTGCACACAAAATAAGCTCAAGTGAAAGTACAGCTATTCAGCTCTGCGACCTGGGCTAGTTCTTCCATACAAGCCATCAGCTTAAGCTTCTACTTATGCAGTTAAACTGTAACGCAACAGCAACCTGAGTAACTGAAAAAATAATTACTTTGTACAGTAAAGATTTAAAAGGGAGAATTATCAAATGCTATGTAATGTTCTCCTCCCCACCCCCTCTTTTAAATAACCAGTAATGGTAAGAAGCTTCATCCCATACCCAAATTCCTCGAAAACTTTAAGCAGAAAGTATAAGTGCCATTGTATGTCAAACTTCTGTTGCCAATATAGAATCATATGATTCTATATAAAGTTTCTATATAAAGATTCTATATAAAGTTAGTGCATTTCATTATGTGGTCCTCATTCTTTTCATAATGTCTGCCTCGCGACTTTCACAGTGTCTCGACATAGTATTTTTTTAATAACCGCAAATATGAGAAATAAAAAGAGGTATCAAAGAATTATTACTGAAGTTTCATGTGGTCAAATCCACAAAAAAAAATTTTTTTTTCCTTTCTCTTTTAAAAATACTGATAAAGAAGTGCTGTACCAGCAGGCAGGAATACAGATTGCAGAAAGTAAATTCAAAGAAGCAAACATGAACCCAATTCATTTGCACACTGTTTGAGGCATAGGGAAAACTACAAGGTTCTTTAAACAGGTTTCCTAAAAAAAGCATCAGTTTAATTTATACAGTTGACATTAACAGGATATAGCACATGAAAAACTGATCCTACTACCATGAAACTCTATACTTTATACTCATGTTTGTTGTCCTCTACTGTAATAATTTATTCACATTTTATCATGAAAATGTGTTTACATTGGACTCAAACAAAAAGCACACTTGCTCCTACTTCACATATTTTTAAAAATTCAGCTACTCATGTCTCCTAACACGATGGACTCTGAAATCAGAAAATTCTGCCATTTGAGTTTTTTACATTTTAAACTGATGAAAAACATTATTTAATCGGCAGTGAAAGATCCCCAATCACTTACGCTACACCTGCTTAACTTGATCCCTCCGAAAACTAAACAGGATTAAAATCAAATGCATAGGTCAGATGCCTTCTCTGCTGAGACAATTAAGGCTGACAGCTGAGTACAGGCATAGTGGTGGAACAGGAGGTTAGATGCCATTTCAAGGAGTAATAAAATATTAAATTTCAGGATACTGCCTTCAAAAATTAGTTACTTTTAGTAAGGTAATAATTGATTAAGTAGTTGATTAAGAAAAGAATAATCACTTGTTGTAACTAGGATAACACTGTCTTACAACTGATGGGACGGTTTACTCCAAAACCTACTTTCACCTCGACTACAACTTATTTTATGCTTTGTTTCTTTCAAATGTTTGAATCACAGAAAAAAGCAGTTCTTACTGTAAAGCAAAATTCCCACAGGTACTTCAGCAATCATTTCAGTCTCTAGTAGTTATCTTAATGTACAATAAGCACAAAGTGAAAATTAGGTATTTACATCCCTACAAAACTTGAGACTTTGTGTCTTAAGTTTTCTTCTTAGATTTAAAACTTCTATCACCAGATCAGTAGCTGGTGATTTATTCAGGCAATCTGTTTATTGATTACGGACCCACAAGTTTACATACAGAAAGCTTTTTCTTTGTTTGTTTCACATGTTTCTGTATGTTTTCGATTTGTATGGAAATGTCCATACAAACAATCCTTTATAAAGAGCCTTGCATTCTAAGCTGTGCGACAGTCCAAGCTGTAAAACATTGATTTCCTCAGAAATACAACTGCTGACTTTTTAGAATTATTCTTGCAAGACCTCTGACTCTCTTTACATTCTTCTAGGAGATGAAAATACTGTTTCCTGGGGAACTGCATTTAAACTTAATTCTCTGAAAATATATTTTCTTGGAATTGTTCAAGATGAGATTTGTACTCTTTAAGAAACTCCAGTATCTGACGGGAGATGAGTTTTTCTGGGGCATGAAATAAAAATACTTTTTGGAATAAAAACAATTCTTATAAATGTCATTTTTAAGAATGTCCAAGCGGTCTACGTTCAAAATTTGTGGTTTCATCATATGAGTTGTAGGCTGATGTTCTCCTTACTCATACTGGCTCTACTAACACTTGAACCATTTTTTCCTGATGCCAACACAACAATCTCCAGAATTACTTTCACGGTCTATCTCAAACCCTTCCAATAATCAGCAACTTCCCTGAAGCACTGTAGCATTATTTCAAGTTCAATAAAACATTCCAAAATGAATTTTTTCCATTCAGTTTTCCAAAAAGAAAATTCGATCAGAATTTTTTTAGATTTCCTTTCATATGAATTTTTTTCCCTCCACTTGAAATTGTCTGACCTAGAACTGGCACAGCTTGATACAAATAAAAGTAAGAAAGAATGAAGTAGTTTTTTATTTGAAGAACTAGAAGTATAAAGGTATACAAGAGTGATGATGTGGTAGACAGGAAAACATTCAAAGAAGTGAAGCAGAAAACAACCACAGATCTGAAGACACAAAGAAAAAGGAATTATATTTAAGGGAGAATAAACAGAATGAGAATCCCAGCCTTTCAACTCAGTGAAACAGTATGTTAAGAAGACTAAAACTGAAAGCAAATTCCCTAAGTTCCTCAGGGAGAAGGAAAGTTTGCAGGATACAAAGGGTTTCAAGAGACCAATGCTGGAGTCTGAAGAGGAGAAACCGAGATTGCTTTTCTGGAGAGTTATCTTGTTTGTACCCCTTCCATGTTTCCACTTCTGCATACACCGGTACTTACTACTCCCAGCTTCATTCAGCTTTTCCATAAATATTCTTACAGCACAAGTCTCCTTTGTATAAGCTTATTGGCTCAGTGTGAAGTTGGGTTGGAAAACCATTTGTTCTTACCCCCACCCCCCTTTTCATCCTTAAATCGTACCTGATCGTCAAATACCACTCATCCATATAATCATCCCAACATCGATGATTCAGTATCACTATTATCATCAAGTTGAAAACAGCCAAAAAGACTTTTGGAATCCTCCTCGCTCATCTCTCTCAGCCTCCAGTACCTACAATGCAATGCAACATATCAGACTGTATTTTGCCATCATTCTAATCTCTTTGTCCCACTCATTTCAGCATACGCCGAACACGCATATGTAAATCCTTCCATTCCAGGTGCAGTTACACATTCCAAAACAATACCTTTTAATTCCATTTTCCCGAAAGCAATTCAGCCAGAACTTTTTTTTTTTCCTTTTCCCCTAAGGAGGAAGAAACCTTGCTTTTCAGTTGGCACTTCTCTTTAGTTTCCTCTACATAGAGTGCCACACGCACTTCTGATTTCGCCTCCATCTACCGTCAAAGTGCTTTTCTCAAGCACTTCAGTATCTTCTATGCTGTCCTAATACTGCTTTCAGCAGTCACTGATAGAACAGAACATACAGGCAATCACAACTCAAGTTTCTTGTTGGGTCAAAGCTATAGCTACTTGAAAGAAAAAAAAAGCCTATAAAACACATAAAAGAAACATTGATCGTGGCACCATTCATAAACTTCGGAAGGGAAAAGAAGTTTCCAGAGGAAATAGATTTTCCTCTGTCCTCTTGGTCTGACCTAATTGGAGCAGGCTGCACAAAGACAATCTTTGTACAAAATCAATCTTTGAATACTTCTGCTAGATCAAGTCACCAAGCTTAAAGCTGTCCTCATTTTCAGAGGCCTGTAATCTCTGCTAATAATACTTCGCAGATACTTTCTTTCAGTGTTGTCTTAGCTTAGCCAATTATAACAGTGGTGCTACTCACTTCATTCCAGTTTTCCTACAAACAACTCCTGTTTTCATACCCATCTATCCCTATTGATAAAACCTTCCTTAAGAGTCCATCTATGTCAGTCATGTCCTCTTCCAGATCTCCCCTGCATTCCCCCAGACCTTCCAGGTTATTACTCTCAAAATACCAATATGAAGAGTCTGAAACAGAATGTAAAATAACACATAGAATGGTTAGGGTTGGAAGGGACCTTAAAGATCACCAAGCTCCAACCCCCCTGCCCTGGGCAGGGACACCTCCCACCAGACCAGGTTGCTCCAAGCCCCATCCAGCCTGGCCTTGAACCCCTCCAGGGATGGGGCAGCCACAGCTTCTCTGGGCAACCTGGGCCAGTGTCTCATCACCCTCACAGGAAAGAACTTCTTCCTGGTATCTAATCTAAATCTCCCCTCTTCCAATTTAAAACCGTTCCCCCTTGTCCTGTCACTGCACTTCCTGACAGAGTCCCTCCCCAGCTCTCCTGTAGCTCCCTTCAGATATTGGAAGGCTGCTATCAGGTCTCCCCGGAGCCTTCTCTTCTCCAGGCTGAACAATCCCAGATCCCTCAGCCTGTCTTCATAGCAGAGGTGCTCCAGCCCTCTGAACATCTTTGTGGCCCTCCTCTGCTGGACCTGTTCCAACAGGTCCATGTCCTTCCGGTGTTGAGGACTCCAAAACTGGACACAGTACTCCAGGTGGGGTCTCAACAGAGCAGAGGGGTAGAATCACCTCCCTCGACCACACTCCTTTTAATGCAGCCCAGGATACGGTTGGCTTTCTGGGCTGCCAACGTGCATTGCTGACTTACGTTGAGCTTCTCACCCACCAACACCCCAAGTCCTTCTCCTCAGGGCTGCTCTCCAGGCATTCTACTGCGCTGCAGCCCGCTAGAAGTCTTTCTGTAAACTTACTTCAGAAATAAGACATTTTACTCTAATATCTTCCTTTTATTTTCCTATTTTTCTCCCCATCTTGCATCCAAAATTATAGAATACACTCTTGAAAAACAGCACTGGAGCTTTTAACACCGTGAGTCCAGCTCAAAGAGTATCCTCCCTGCCTCAGTTAAAAGTAAGTTTAACATTTCTCCCCAGGCCCACTATTCCAAATTGCTTGTTACAGAGTGTCTGCAAAAGTCTAGGAGAAAACAAAAACAAATCAAACTCATCAGACTCCCAAAGAAAGTCATTCCAGAACAGAACACATGAGCGTGGATTAGTGGCAGAATGTTTTCTATAAAGAAAACTCATGGATCTTTGAGAAAAACAGAAGGAAATGTAGCAGCACAAGAAGGACAGATGTCTTAAAAGTTTTTTATCCTTTAGAAACTCATTTTTAAGGAAGAAAAATTAAGTAGTAATCTATAATTTGTGCAAACTACCATCAAATCAATCTTCCCAAAGATTAGCAGGGAATATCAAGGCTGATTTTTCGCACACTTCAAAATAGTATAGTAATAGGTATTTTGTATATTAATTGAAGACGCTTCCCATTGGGTTTTTTTTTCTTTTTTTTTTTTTTTCCTCTTAGCAATACAGCAATGCTAACCACTGCATCCTTAGTCCTAAATCAGAACTATGCACAGGTCTGCTGCTACACAAAACTGAGACTGATGAGCACCATCTCATGGGCATTTCAGGTAACAGATTTTTAACAGAAAAAGAACTTTGCGAATTCTCCAGTATATGGAGCAATCTTCTAAAATAAGCGCATTGAAATGGAATGATACACAAGCACAATTTCAAAACTTCAGATGCTTAATCTGAAACTATGGCACAAGTTAAGGACTTTTCTAAAAATTTGTCACTGTAAATGTATCTGACAGGAACGTTGCCACATCCACACAGAAAGAATTTCACAATTATTCACACACCTAAAATAAGTATTTATAAGCAGTTTTTTATACAATTTACTCCACCCCCATCCCAAGGAATCCACTTTCTCGCACAGGGAGTCTAAAATAAGTTTTTAAAAAATAAGATGAGAGCAGTACCAATAGAGCTCTCATTTTCCCTTTCAAGCCAGTATGAAATTAAAAAAATAATTTTAAAAGCATAATTGCATACTTTTATGTTTCCTTTTCAACTTTACGATAGTCAATGAGATTCCGACAGATTGCTTATATCCATTCCTGCAGCTCCTAGGATGACTAAAACATGACTTTATTAGTCTTACGGACCGGATTACTTCAAGTAGCTGACACTTGACAATACAGTCCCTCTGTGACCTGAAATTTTACCCAGTAATAGTAATACCTCAGAGAGAACATCCCCTTTCACTTGTCTACTAGTTCAAGTTACAAAGATACTCCTGTTGGAGCACATAACATGATGACCTTCCTTCAGTTAATCAAAATGTTTAATACCAAATAAATATATGGACAACTAACCTCGTTAAGCACATTTCTGATAATTAAAAGTTTGCTCATTATGGTTTCTGGAAGATGATTTATTGGTAAAACATCTTGTAATAGTCACAGTCAAACTAGTTTTACTCCTTTGAGTGCTGCCTATCAGCAGCTCTGCACATCAAATGAAACTCTGCTTACTCGTTTTTATTTATTGGATACCACTAACAAAAAAAAACCCCAAACCAAAACAAAATATTAATTACGCCATTTTAAGTATCACTGCAGAAATTAAATTAGAGTGAATGCAGATTCTACAAGTACATACAAAGCTGGTCCTGTTAAAGTACTCCACTACAAAAAATTAGATTTTTAATTCTAGAGCATCATTTTTTGTAAGACATAAAGCAAAGTTGTGTCCCTCCTTATCCTGAACACTAATCTAGCATTGAGAAAGCCATTAATTAGAACAGCATGGTCTGCACCTGGAAGAGGAGGCCACAACTCTCCAACCAGACCCTGCGTTGTGTCCCTTGCCTGCACAGCCTTTGTAATCGTTTCACAGCAGCTGAGGGTCAAACCAGCTCTAGTGTTTCAGACGCCGAGCAGAATGACTCCGTGTAATCCTGCCGAGCAAACCCTACAGTGTTTCCTGGGCTTCCTTCCAAAACTCACTACAGTGATCTCTATGCGCAGCCTTCTCAGCACTAAAGCTCAGCCAGCTCCCACTCACAAGGTATTAGTAAATTAGCCAGCCTAAATCCTCTGGAATCGATACAAAGGAGGATAATATGTTATGAATTCCTGTTACCTAATTTATCTTGTCACCACATGAATCTCTGTGACACTGTCAGGATAAAAGGAAGTGCCTTTTCCCAAGTTCACTTTGACCGGGACAAGTGTATAAACTCTCAACCAGCTGAAATAATTCTCCAAGTTATGACAGTAGCCAAGACACAGCAACCCACCTGTAGGAACTCACCACAGAAGAAACTGCATCTGGTCATCAACCCTGCCTATCTACAAGGGTCACCTGGCTCCCCAGTTCAAGAAGGACAGGGAACTGCTGGAGAGGGGACAGCAGAGGGCTACAAAGATGATGAGGGGGCTGGAGCATCTCCCTTGCAAGGAGAGGCTGAGGGACTTGGGTCTTTTTAGTCTGGAGAAGAGAAGGCTGAGGGGGGATCTGATCAATGCTTATAAATACTTCAAGGGAGGGTGTCAAGAGGATGGGGCCGGTCTTTTTTCAGTGGTGCCCAGGGACAGGACAAGAGGAAATGGGTACAAACTTGAACATAAGATGTTCCACCTAAACACGAGGAGGATCTTCTTTGCTGTGAGGGTGGCAGAGCCCTGGAAGAGGCTGCCCAGGGAGGTGGGGGAGTCTCCTTCTCTGGAGACATTCCAAACCTGCCTGGACACGTTCCCGTGCAACCTGCTCTGGCTGGACCTCCTTTTGCAGGGAGGTTGGACTAGATGATCTCCAGAGGTCCCTTCCAACCCCACATGATTTTGTGATCCCAAGATTCACATCTCACATTAAAAAAGTTAACACTACGGCAAGACATACTTTGTATGAAGCTTGGTCTGTTCCTGACCCAATCAGGTCTATACTAGCTTAAACAGCACATTACCCAGGTTTCCAGATTTCCCTAACTAAGATGAGAGATTACGGTGAGGCCAAACACATAAAGTTCCATCCAGTGTATCGAGTTGATTTTAGGATCTTTGCTTGGGCTTTCATTAGAGCACTGAATTTTCTTCCCTTTGCAAACAAAGTTTATGCATCATTTATTGTAGCATTTCACAAAACCCATCTTTTTTTTCAGTTAGTCTGCAAGGTTGAGGCGAACTCCGTAAGACTCAGTGGTACCCAGAACATTTCCTGCATCTTCAAAATCTCCAGCAGAACATGTCATCTAAGAAACACTTGACTATTTTTAAGTTTTTGCACTGTAAGACTTACTGGCACTCAATAACTGACTGCGGGCTTATTGGCAATTGTTCTAAGCTGTCCCCCAATCCGCTTTGCGAAGATTTATTATTTACATTTAGTCCTCAGACTAACTGCATAAAATATTAGTTGGCCTGATGGCTGATGTTATGCAGGAGATCACATTAGCGCATTGATCGACTGGCTACATAATCTATACTTGACAGTCTTTCAAGGAAACTGTAAAAGTGCTATTCCAAGATAAGCCTTTCATTGTCTGAATTTTAGGAGTAGCTTTGCTTTTCCCTCAAAAATTTGTATCTTGGTTTTTCACACTTTACATATTTGATTGGTCCACTATTACGACACAACAACTCCTGCCTATCCTTTTTATTTCGAATGCCATAATTATGTCACAAAACACTGTACTTGTAAGTGGTACCATGCTGCTTCAAAGGAATTCTAATTACTGGTTTCGTTATACAATATCATAGTTCTCTTATACTTCTGCATAGGACCATGAGCACACCCATAGACAGCATATGCCTGCAACACTATAGAGAATTGAGATTTGCATCATACGCAAGAACAGTATTTTACAGAAGACCAAAAATTAAGACACAAATCAAAGGGACAAGAAAAACAGAACTGAGGTGACACTCAAGAAAAAAGTAATAAACAGAAGTGGTGAGTAAAAAAGAGATACATAGTCGAGGTAAGAGGAACAGGAAGGCCAGCAATAACTCATGCAAAATTATCTAAGCTGAGAAATAGATGTTAAAGGCATATAGCTCTGCAACCCTATATCTTTACAGTACAGCCCTCTCAAACTCAATTGTGGGCATTTGCTAACAAGCCAAACTTCAATAGTAAGCTAAAAAAAAAAAGTCTATAAAACATACTATATAAGTTTTTATCTTAAAATCATAAAGAAAATAAATACTTTCAAATGTAAATTGGTATGTCTTAATGCGCACTAAGTACATTGCTGATGGCTTTCATACACTTCACTGCAAATCTAACTCGGGTTGGTCTCTAAATGTAAACATACCCACTGTGCTTTCCAGATTCAGTTAATATAAAAACCCAGAGTAAACCTCTCATGTCTTCCTACTGGCATTACAGGTGAGCACGCAATTTGTAATACAAAAAAGTGAAGTGTTCTGTAACTGAAAACTGAAGCAAGATATACAAATATAGGTTTTGGCATAGCCACCACATTATTTCAGCTCCATCAACTGCAAAGTACAAAACAGCATGAAAAAACCCCTGCTGCCTCTACTTACTCAAACACTTGCAGCAATTGCAATAAAGTCTTGAAAATCCAGTTGATCTTACAAACCCAAAGTTTTCTCCAATGTCCTTAAGATGTTTGGAAAGTAAAGCATTTTCTGCATAGCAAAGTCTCGGTTTTCCTTCTGAAATTTATGACATAGATAAGTAAATACTAAATAGGAAAAAGTTAAGATGGAATTATGCAGAATGAGTGAGACAGATTAACATTCTATCCACATTAAGCCCTCTTCAGGGGAATAAGTCTGTGGAGGCACATGGGCACCTCATGTATGACTACCTTAGCCACACTAACATCACATTCTCGTTTTACACGTTGACATGACCACTTGCATATATTTGTACTGTGAAATTGTAGCATTACACACTTAGTTTCAAAAAATCAGGTTGCTTTTGTTTTTTGACAGATGTAAACTGAAATACTGAAAAAAATAAATCATTCAATTACCAACAGTGAGGAAAATGCAGTGACAGTGGATGGAAGATGAAAGGAAAAATAGTACCAGTATAGTTTTATAGTATAATTTTAAAAAGGGGTGGGGATTGTCTGCTTTTTATTATTGGACTCTTTGCAAAGCATTCAGCACAGAATACAACACTTGTTTAAGAAACCATCCTTATTTCAAGATGAACCTCAAACTTGTTTCATCCTTGTCCCCATTCACCTTTTTTCTTTTATGTGCAATGCTGCCTTTGGCAACACTTTCACCTAAACACAGCTGGTCAATGACAGATGTGGAATACGAAAGGCTGTTGTGATACAGACACAGGTGCCATTATTCATAATTTGAAAAGTACTTCAATATAAAAAAAATTAACTCTATCTTCTGTCCTTCCTCTCATGCAGTTTTCAAGACAAGAGACAGGAAAGGGACTTGTAGAACACGCTTATGTTCAGCACAACCAATCTAATGAAACGTTTAAGGAAACGGTCAGGAAGGAAAGTAGAAGTTATAGAAAGAAGAAATTCAAGTTACACTTTTATTTATAACCTTACCAAAGTATAAAGATAGCATCAATCATACTCTGACAAAATACTGTCAGCTGAAGTTTGTAACCTTTGTATCATATTAAGAAAAGTTCTCTTTTTGTTTTAATTTCCTATTAAGACAACTAAGTTGAGAGCTGGGTGCTATGTTCATCACTTCGTTTCTTAAAGGGTCCATGTGCTGCTTGCAAAAGTTGGAAGCTAATTTAGCTGTTTATCTCCGGAGACTTATACAAATCCTGACGCCACTAGAGTAAAGAACAATCACCACAGAGGCTCTCTCTCCTCCTGCATGTGGGCACTCCGGGCCAAGACAAGATGCTGCAGCAAAGGACAGCTACAACAGTCACACGGTTCTTCACTGAGCAGAAAATACAGATGAAATAGACAGTAGCAACGTTCTCTCCAAGAAAACTTACCGTGGCAATCACTTCATTGCCACCATAGTTCTGCACCGAGAGGACCAAAGAGGAGAGGCAGCTGGTTAAGGAAAACAAAGCTACAGATAAAAACACTTCACCGTGGAAAACTCTCAAATTCCTAAAATGTGACATAACCATTTGCTCAGTAACCATTTTTAATTTAACTGTGTTTATCCTCAGCATCTATTATACCACTTTAACTGTGTTACACATGGCACTACAGATGGTGCTAAATGACTCCAGGTAATCAAAGGAATGCTCTTGTGAGATAGTAACAATTAAGAAGTGATAAAATTAGATTTCTTTCTCTTATTACATTCCAGTCCCATTTCTCATTGTGTTTAATATAAAACTAATTTCAGATTTATAGAGCAATAACATTTCTGGAACCCAAAAATATGTGAATGAAGTCAGTCATAAAAAAACCCATACTTTTTAAGACTGTCAAAAATAAACTGAGAAATGCATCCATTTAAGGGAGAATTTGAAAGAGTTTGGTAGGGAGAGAGGAGTAAATTTGTCTGCTTATGCCTCTTATTACTCCAAAAATTAATAAGTTTTTATTCATACTGCATGAGAATGTCACATTTATGAAACAATCCAATTTACATATTTCAACATTTAACATGCATTTGGTCCACGAATCACCTTATCAGCATTAATGCTTTCCATCAAATCCCCAAGTAGATTCTCATAAATTTAAGATCATCATCCTAGGGGGCAACAATTCTTAATTTTTTTTCAAATTACAAGTTACCAGTTCAAGGAGTTTTACACACTGGGTGTATATAATATAGAAAGCTCTTGTTTCTATCCTCAAAGGGTTGTTGGCAGTAACCACGGTTACCATCATCTGCAGTGGTGGCAGTGACAACAGCTGCACCCACAGCAAAGCAAGCCACATACTTCAAACTCTAACAAACCTGTGCTTCCTCAGACATCACCCTTCACACTTGGAGCTTGCTGCACAAAACCAAGCAACTTATATATTTGTCCACAATGTTATCTCTGCCTCTGGTAACGTACAGGAAATCCAAAAAGCTTTAAATTAAAATAATTACATGCTTCTGACTTTAGATTTGAGAACCTGAGAATCTTCATTTCCATCTTGAGAACTTTCCTACATTCAAAGCTTCTTCTTCAGTACACACATTCCAGAGAATTAGCAGAAAAAATAGAAAAACAATTCCCACTGTCACTTCTAGGGCCTAGCAAATAGGACCACCTCAGTATTTTCAACATGCTTTCTTTAGTTGCTCTTCATATTGCAAAGTATTTAGCATTATTTCTACTGCTACATGAAGAAACGTTTTACATTCATAGTTACTCTAGTTTCAAGCTAGTATTGAATTGAAGTTCTAGCAAGAACTGACTTCAGGTTCTAGGACACTGCTTCAGAAACTTCTGTCTGCCCAACACAGCCTGTCTCCTGCCTACAGAAACAAGAGTTAGAAGAGTTTATCTGAGCAAAGGCTGAACCCCCACATGTCTCTGGAGCACAGTATCATACAGTGACTGCAAAAAATTAGTAGAACTTCAGAGAAAATCCCTGAAGATTACCTAAAATGGAAGACATCAGGTAATCTTGATGTATGAATCACTGACTCGAGTACAACTTTTTAATTATTTCAACATCTTTTCTAGCTTTCATTTTAAAATCCTGAAAATCCATCTTGAGGAACCAAACCCACTCTCCCTCATTTGCAGAGCATAATCCTGAAGATCTGCAATTTAACCCAAGTGATGCAGCCCAGTAGAAGTAAAGATGTCACTGACATCTGGACCAGTTCACGGGGAGAAGAAAATGGACCTCAACTTTCCAAATGTTTCTGCTAAATAATTTATTTATGAACTCATAAAAGCTTCTGAAGCTCATGCTTTTTATTGCCAACACTGAATCGACATTGTGGACTGTTAAGAACAAACGATACAAAAATGCAAAGACAGAACTTCTCATTGACTTATGTTGCCATTAGAACAAAGAAGCCATTGTGAAATCTCTCTTGATGGAGCAGCACAGAAAGCACCGCCCAAGAGGAAGGTGACTTTCAACAGCAGTGACTGTTGAACAATTGCCTTGGGGCACTTTAGTTGGCATCACCTATCCAAAATTATCACTAGCTTCACTTCTGCCAATTCTCTACAGTCCCATACACATTTGCTTCCAAAGCAGGTAGCTCCTGAAGAGAAGCAGTTTTTCATAGTCCTTTGCGCCTCAACGTATCCTTACAATCTTGTATAAAAGATTCCTCTTCCCAGAAATTTAACTAAAGGTGACATATCAGTCATGACCCACCTACTTGGAGCAAGTAAGGCTTGATTCAGCCTGCAGAAACTCTATTGCACCTAGTGGACAGGAAGGAAAGAACCCAGCCTGACTTTTAGGGACCCTGTTAACGTTTACAGAATTAGCAAATGAAAATAGCACTTTTTTCTTCTTGCTTTTATAATACCCACCTTTGATATGGAAATCATTCATGCAAGAGGCATGGATGTGTCTCGAAGAAGAGTATGCTACATCGTAACACCAAACACAATGACTGTGTAAACACCTTGCTGGTTCCCACACCATACAGAGACCACAACCACAACTACAGCATTTCACATAACAAAGCACTGCCTGAAGACTAAAAGAACGTGCTTGGGTAACTGGTACCTAATTAATATGGTTGCCATACATATATTTCATTATTGTGTTTTCTTTAACACTACAGTTTTAATCAGATATTAGCTTGCATGCTGGCAATGCACAATAGCTCCTTTTGGCCAAACTATTAACATTTTTCAAACAAAGACATCTTGGCCTTCAAAATTCTGGCTTAAGTTTGAGGTTCAGGCATCTTTTAACATAGGAACTTGCACGTACTGTTACTGCAGTTGAGAAATCCTCTACTCTGCTTTCATCCCATCGTTACAGGGATCAACCCCTGTTTTAAGAATCCATATATGTGCTTTCAAGCATTTTTTCAAGTACACACGTGTCGTGGTTTAACCTCAGCCGGCAACTGAGCACCACACAGCTGATCACCCGCTCCCCTCAGTTGGGATAGGAGAGAAAAAGGGTAAAAGTGAGAAAACCCCAAGCCAAAAGCAGCACAACACAATAAAGTCACAGGCAAACCAACCCGTTTATATAGGTGTCCTTGACAAAGAAAACTCCTAGACAGTTTTGAGAAACAGAATTCTATCCAAACCTCTAGCCTCATATACGTAAACAATAGATCTTTGGGAAATGTTAAAGCTGGCTCTTAAAAGTTGTGAAATCGAGTACTCAACTGGAAAAAGAAAATAAATAAGCATTTAAAGCTGTCCCACTCCTTCCCTGTATATGGTATTGAAGGCCGTTTAACAGGAAATTGAAGCATCAAGGTCACATCTAACTCAGTGCTACAAAAGTCGAAAGCACTGCCAACCCACAGAAGACATACAGCAAGTGTATTCCAAAATCAAAGAGCTATTCCACAAAACAGGCATCACGCATGCCAGAAAACGGTCATTAAGCCTGTGCCTGACTAGTCACTGAATTTCACTGAATTTTTAGAGTTGGAAGGGACCATAGAGATCATCTAGTCCAACTCCCCTGCTGAAGCAGGGTTGCCCAGAGCTAGAGCATGTTACTCAGGACGGCATCCAGCCAGGGCTTGAAAATCTCCAAAGAAGGGGACTCCACGACCTCCCTGGGCAGCCTCTTCCAGGGCTCTGCCACCCTCACTGTGAAGAAGCTTTTTCTCATGTCCTATTGTCAGTAATATGCACGGAAATACCCTGTTCAGGATGATGCTGGGCTTCAGCTACAATAGTAGGAACTTCAATAGGAATGAGCCACAACATTCTCATTAAACCCTGCCTGTCAGTTAGCAACAGCTACATATATACAAATATACAGTGTCACACTACGGAGCAAACGAACACACAGATACTTAACAATCCATGACAGAGACAGGAGAAATCAAAATCCACTGAAATAATTCTCCCTCCCCCTGCCTCCAAATGTAAGTTTAGCTTAAATTTGTGGCACCCTTGTGTAATTCGAAGTTATTTTTCCCATAGAAATTAACACAGAATTGCAGAATGGTTTGGGTTGGAAGGGACCCACCTGGCTCCAACCCCCCCCCTGCCCTGGACAGGGACACTTTTCACTAGACCAGGTTGCTCAAAGCCCCATCCAGCCTGGCCTTGAACACTTCCAGGGAGGAAACATCCCCATCGTCTCTGTTCCAGTGTCTCACCATTCTCGTAGTAAAGAATTTCTTCTTGATATCCAATCTAAATCTACCCTCTTTCAGTTCAAAACCACCACCCCTCATCCTGTTGCTACTCTCCCTGATAAAGAGTCCCTCCCCAGCTCTCCTGTAGCTCCCTTCAGATATTGGAAGGCTGCTATAAGGTCTCCCTGGAGCCTTCTCTTCTCCAGACTCAACAACCCCAGCTCTCTCAGCCTGTCCTCATACAGGAGGCACTCCAGCCTCTTCATCACCTTCATGGCCCTCCTCTGGACTTGCTCCAACGGGTCCATGGGGCCTCAGAGCTGGACACAGTACTTCAGGTGGGGTCTCACCAACAGCAGAGTAGAGGGTCAGAATCACCTCCCTTGACCTGCTGGCCACACTTCTTTTGATGCACCCCCAGATGCAATTGGCCTTCTGGGCTGTGAGAGCACATTGCTAGCTCATATTCAATTTTTCATCCACTAATATCCCCAAGTCCTTCTCTGCAGGGCTGCTCTCAATCCACCCATCACCCAGCCTTGCGTGGTGTTTGGGATTGCCACAACCCAGGTGCAGGTGTACTTTGTCTTGTTGAACTTCACGAGGTTCACATGGGCTCACCTCTCAAACCTGTCCAAGTCCCTCTGGATGGCATCCCTTCCCTCTACAGCAGCAACCACACTACTCAGCTTGGTGTCATCAGCAAACTTGCTGAGGGTGCACTTCATCCCACTGTCCGTGTTGCTAACCAAGATGTTAAATAATACTGGTCCCAATATGGACCCCACTCGTCACTGGTCTCCACCTGGACATTAAGCCATGGACTACAATTTTTTGAGTGCAACTACCCAGCCAATTCCTTATCCACCCATCAAATCCCTGTCTCTCCAATTTAGAGCCAAGAATGCTGCACAGGACAGTATCTAATGCTTTGCACAAGTCCGGGTAGGCAACTTCAGTGGCTCTTCCCTTATCCACCAATGCTGCAACCCCCTATGTAGAAGGCCACCAGATTTGTCAGGCTCGATTTGCCCTTAGTAAAGCCATGTTGGCTGTCACCTCTCTGTTTTCCATGTGCCTTAGCATAGTTTCCAGAAAGATCTGGTCCATGATCTTGCCGGGCACAGAAGTGAGACTGTAGTTCCACGGGTCTTCCTTTTTTTTTTTTCCTTTTTACAAATGACATGATTATGACATTTAAATGGTTAGGATTTGATTTCAAAAGTTTGAATTTGAAACAAATAGTTTCTAATCAAGTTTTACCACAGCACAGTTACAGTGATTAAACTCAACTGTTCATTTATGATGCTACTTTAAGACAACTCCTTTGGGCAGAGTTAGATTGCTCCTCTAAAATTTTACCTCTACCTCTATCCATACGATTGGAATTGAAAGAGATCCCAACAACTCTTTGCATATCTAAGTGACCCCTGTGGTCATCTCCATCTTTAAAGTGGTAAGAACAACAAAGGCAACAAGATTAAATTAGCTCTCAAGTGAAACTTCTCTTTTTCCCCCCAACTTTTACTTTGTATCCAGTTTTTCCAAGCTTCTCAATTTGCCACACAAAACCTACCTGAGACATCTACGTTATCTGATAATGTGAAAACTATTTTTCCCCCTTTTTTGGAGGGGGAGGCAAACAATACACAACACTAAGTTATAGATATAAGTGGTACATGACATTTTTTCAGCTTGTTCATGGCTTCTCTCAAGACAGGACACAGAAGAACTAAGCACACTCCCAAAATAAGGTCTGGTTGGAAATAGGGATATCACTTCTCTGCAAAACGACAGCACCATCCAGAAGCAAGAAGCCCAAGCTTCTGCCATTTAAATTTATCTTTCTGAAATACGTCTAACCAACTCTAGTGATCTTTCAGTCACAAGACTAATCCACCTTCCAGGCAGGAAATCAGGATTCTGTACACCACAAAGAAAATTTTACTAAAGCCCTAACATATGAGCACGACATCCACCGCCTTCCAGCTCCGAATCTTTCCTGTCATACACAAGTGACTGGAGAACCTTATTCAAACACCTTAATCACAAGGCCTGAGACTTGTTTCTTTCTGTGCCTTCACTCCATACCCATGAATCTGCCATTCTTTCCTGTATACGAGCCTAGTCTTCGCAGAAGAGGTGTTAAAAATGTCCCCATACAAGTCACACCACCATCACTATGCAGCCCTGACAGATGGCAATTTGAATCCCTTCCTACTAAGGACAGAAATCAGGGTGGCTTTCATTTCCTGCATAGGTGAGACTTCACTAAGCCAGCAGAATTCCCAAAGAGCAATATACATTTCACTTTAGAGGCAGTCACAGGAAGGGCACGAGTCTTCAGTGCCAGGTCTCAGATGAGTCATGGAATAAGCATCTCCCCGAAGGCAAAACCCCTGCCAATCAGCTGATCCACAGCCACTGCAGCACACAGTGGCATTCGCAGCTCCCCAGCCCTCTACAGAAGGCTGAGACCTTACTTTTGAGGAAGAAATGGGTAAGAAAATAAGGCAGTCTTTTCCGCAGGAGCATTTACTGATTTGCACAAAGATGGGAAGCTGCCGGTACAGTTTCTGTGCCTGAGAACCCTTTTCACAGCACTTCATTGTTGAGTTGTGCAACGCTGCTAACTCCTTTAAATCAAGGAAATTCAAAGTGTTAAGAACATCATAGCATCAGAAGGTGATCCTTGGCTGTAGATTACAAACTGGAAAGAGAATTTTTTTTGCAATCCCAACTGAAATATCCATTCCCAGCATCTCTGTGTTCTCCCATTCTGTTACACTAGGAATATATTAAACATTCGTAGCTCCCCATCTCACATGAGCTATTTCAAAACGCTTTCTAACAACGCAGATATGTTACTCAGTTTCACAATCCACGTCAGATACCCAGAAGTCAGGCATTACAGCACCTAAATTATATACTGGAACCAAATACTAAGCTCCCATTAGAGAGGAAAAAGAAAAAAACCCACCTTACAATTTCTTTTCAATCAAGTTCACAACCAAAACTACAAACAAATCACATGCTTAGTTTCAACAAAAACATTAGCAGCAGGCAGATGCTGACTGGACTGATAGTTTCCATTTGTTTATTTAACAGTCATGCACCATTACCAACATTAGTCATTTGGTTCCTATTCTTCCCCCCGATTGTATTGTTCTAGGGCTTATCAGATATTCTACTGCTGTATCATTGGCCAGTTTTTTGAACTTATGTCAATGATTCCACGTAAAGAACCTTTTGGGGTTTTTCTGTTGGTGGTGGTGGTTTATTTTTTTAAGCACTACTTGATTTCAAGGTCCACCTGAATCACTAATAAGCCTGCAAAAAACAATTAGCTTAGGAACACAGTTTCAAACCCGAGAAGTGCAAAGAGCATAACTTAAAGACTTCTCTAATAATGGACTACTAAACCTTAACCATTGCAGGATTGCTTTACTCAGCAATTCTACACCAATTCAATACGGTTTATCTCATTTTACCAAACAGCTGCCCACTCACTCCCATCCCAATCATATTTGGAAAAGCAACCAGTACAGTTCCCACCCAAACCTACACAGTTTGACAACAGAACCGATTTGTGAGAGATTTATCAAGTGAACATTCAGCATCCTGGACTCCATAATCACACACTTCCCACTTCATTGCAAGATGCTACCGGTTCTCTTGCTGCTCTTATAAAAGAGAAATTGCTCTCACACTGCAGTGACCATCTTACTGGCTACTTACTGGTGCCTCTAGCCTTTCAGCATTCCCAAAAGAGAGAGAATAAATAAGCTACAGGTCACTCTGTGCACTGTTACTGCTTTACAGGGACAGTCCAGTATAAAACTAGAAATTGGGAGTACCTAAGTGGGGCAAACAGAATAGACTTCATTTCATTAATTTATTTCTGTAACTTCTGTCCACACCACAGTGAACAACTGCTGATGGCAAAGGGGGGAAGCGGGTGGCACATAACACACGTCCATAGAACTGATGAATCCTAGGTGGCTACTCTGGTTTTGACTTCCAGTTGCAAAGAAAAGCAGACCCACCAGCTCTTTGAGCGTTCCTTCTTCACTTGCATCAACAAAATAGACCCCTTTTTTGCCAGAACTCACTTCCAGTTTTCCAGTCACACCAAAAACAATCTGAATTTGCTGTACAGTGCATAAGAAAAAATTTTGGCTAGACATATGTAGAATACAAAAACATCAACAGAACTACTTGTATGCAGGAGGCTGCAGTAAAGAGACGTGCAGCTCAAACTCGGAGAGCACTTTACAGGAGGCAACAGAGCACATCCTATTCCCACTAGCTATTCTCATTTAAGTATCATCTCAAGGCAGCTATTAACAAGAAAATCATGCCTGGGACGTAGCTATTCCCAGCCCTTCAGTTATTACTAGAGGAATCCAGCGCAATGGAAGGCATTAGGTTTTCTTCTCCACAAATTAGTTACTATTTAGAGACTCTTTATGCCTATTTGTGAAGCTGTGGGATCTAAAGCACTGCACTGATGCAAGCCCTTCACAAATTACAACAGGCTTCCACTACCAGGAAGCACGAGGACTACAGTGTCTCAGGAAAAAGGTACAGTTGCAACCCATGCAGCACCATTATTTAGCAAATTTGATTACAGCAGTTGTGCAAGGCTGCATCTCGATTGCTATCTGCTCTAAATACGCAGCGCTCCGTACTGGAAACTACAGTCTCCACTGGCCACACGTGGTATTAAAAGAGCAGGTGGCAATAGTATCCTGGTTTTATGCAAATTAATTAGTGCCCTCAGATTCATGGCAAACGGCCAGAGCTCCCAGACAAAGTCTGAATGTTTCCCAGAGGAAAAAAAAAAAATAATAAAATAAATGACCAAACTAGATTTTGGACAGGCAATAATATGCTAATATGCTCTAGCGCAATACCAAGTCTGAGAGAAAAATCCAGAATTAGTTAAAGTAGAAGTATAATCTAAATTAGGACATTAGTAATTAGGTCAAGCTAATACAAAAAACCATCATGCAAAATGCTATGAAGAGGCCAGCAATGCCTCCAGGGGCTAGGGAAGACGCTTGAATGGCAGAAAGTTAGCTAACTGTAATTAGTGATTAGGAACAAAAACTTTCATCCAGATTGACCCATTTAAAATAAATAGAATTTCTTTTAAAAGATATGCCTTAATTTAATGCATGCAAGACTGAATTTGACAGCACTGAAGGTAGCAAGTAGCTATTTCACAATCAATGACTAAACTGCAAAGCTTATTTAATCTGTGCAACAGATTAAGGCTTCCTCCTTAAGGTTCATGAAGAACTTCATGACCTCGTAAAGACAGAAGCTATAAGTGCTTTAAGTTACCAACTTATCTATTTAAAAAAAAAAAAATAGTCAGAACACCATGTCAAGGGGGATACAGTTAAGAATGACTGCAGGTTCCCCACTAGGTGTAAAACAAATACACAGGTAGTGAAAGAAACCACAGAAAAAGCTCATTTTTATCGTTCACCAGATTTGAATCTTACCACAAAAAAAATAAATCATACTTGATGATTTTCAGAAGATTGGGACTTCTCAGCAAGCTTCAGCATCTGAATATACAATCGGCTAACCACTGTATACTGTACACTGTACCAAACCATCACTGCCTTAAAAAAGAATTAAGCAAATACCTCCTCTTTTACTCAACCTCCAGTATTCGTCTAATACAGTCACTTCAAAAGTCTCCTCTTTACTCACGCTCCTCTTGAATCTGCACACTTCGATTCACCCCTCCAATAATCTCCTTCAACAAACATGAATAATTATCTATTTTTATCTCACTCTGCAATGTCCAGCCTTTGTAGCAACCTTGACACACTATCCACCTATGTCCCCGATGCTTTTGACTAATTTCATTCTATTCCCTAATCCACAAATGCTTTTCCTGAGCCAGTCCATCTGGCCACTACCTCACCGTGCTATCTGCACTGCTGGGTCAGGCCAATGGTCCATCCAGCCCGGGGTTGTCTGACAGGAGATACAAAATACTACTTAGAGAGAGCAAAGAAGACACAACAGATACCTGGCTCTCTCTCCTTTTCTCCTTTGTTGAAAAAAATCTGACCCTGAACTGCTGCATTCCCCTCCAAAGGTGAATTCTAAAGTATGCTACAAACACATTTTAAACAGGCTTACTTGTAGAACAGACTGCTCATTAAAAACCGTCTATCAAATATTGCATTATTAAGACTTGATACACGTAAATGCCTGCTCCAGCCTGGCTTTTTAGCTTTATTTCACGTTTGTACAGTTAGGTTTGTACAATGGCAGTACAGGTTGCCAAAACTTCTAGAAAACACAGACTGCGTGTCACTTACAGACTTTCACAGAGACTTGAAACTCTAGATTGGTCATGAGAAGCCATAAAAATTGGGCAGTTAGAGGAAAAGTAAGAAACCCTGAACATTTTCCTGTGTGGTCTTAAGATTTTGTCCTCAATATTTTGCCATCTGCAATGTGTTATAAGTTGCAGTCACCGAAGTGAGTTGATACCACAGCCAAAGTACAAATTGGCTCCTCTTCAGAGTCCAGACAATGTTCTTCTAAATCGTCAGGATGTCATTCAAGACCACCATTACCCTCTCACCATATTCCATGCCTGCCTTTCTCGACCAACTATAAGATTTCCCTTAATTCCTACACTTACTATGCACTAACTACAAAGTAATGTCCAAATTTTGTCAATACCTGAAGGGAAAAAAATCCAACAAAAACACAATACACATCACTTCCATAGTAGGTGTATCCATAACTACTCAGAAGACATTCTAACAAGTTGGAGGTCTGCAATTCTTATTTTAACTGAAGGACAAGTGACCCCCACTACTCAACTATTTTGAGCTAGATAAAGTCTGATGAAAGACACTTCTCAACCTCATTTAGTCAGCTAAACTTACTGAAATCATCTTTTACTGTTACCAGATCGCAAATTAGATGTCTTCAAAACCACGAAGAAGACTTGGAATCAAGGAGTCTAAATTCATTCATTAAACTGTGCCCAAGCCTCCCGCTGTGAAGAGGCCAGCAAGAAGTAAGCCTGCAGCTGATGCATTTTATAAAAAGGACATCAAGCCAGATTTGGAAACATTACAGATCTTTTGCTGAATTGCACTCATTCACCAGGAGTAAAACCACGTGGGATCACTAAAATAGCTGACTGTCCAATTTACTATGGTTTTGTTTTGTTGGTTGTTATTTTTAAAAAAAACTACAAGCTTGACCCAGCTAAAGCCCCAGACTTACCTTATCAACTATAGTGCAAGTGGCCAGAAGTGACTGAACGAGGATAACTGTAGCCAGAGGTGTACTTACTGGGAACCTACTAGGGAAGACTGAATATAGTAAGAAATGCGTAATATTCAGTGATGCTCTAGAAACAATTTGGTTACTCTCATTTGTCATCAGCACTGATAAATTTATATCGAAAATAAATCCTAGCATTCTCAAAAAAGCGTACAGTAAGGTAATGAAAACAATGCATCGTTATGAAGACATCTATGGTGCATTTTTTACACCGTAATACATCTAATTCTACCAGCTTTGGGGGTTTTCTACGAGAAGGTGCACACAAAAATAGTCTGTGACCAGAGATGAAGAAAGGGGAATTTCTACTTCATAAAGTCCACTCTACTAGTGTTTCAGAAGGATTCATACTAAATTAGAAACCTGTTGTATCAGTAGGTGATGCCATTAGCTTTCAATATGAATAAAGAGTTTATAGGGCAGAAACCGTAGCAAATAGAGACTCGACAAAAAGAGCAGAGGGCACAGGAGCAGAAGGCAAACAAGTGGCTGTCCTGACGTTTATCTCACATTTGTTCTATAAAATAAGCTGAGTGGGGTTGAGGAAGGAGGTTTTTTTCACAAAGAAGAAACAAGGAAAGTAAACAGTAAGATTTTTTTTAAAGTTACATTGATTTTTATTTGTGGTTTTAAGTAAAGTCTGGCAGAGGCGAGAGAGGTGACAAATTGAGTTTTTAGAGTAATTCTAGTCTTTGCTCCTCAGATACTGTTATTTTTCCTCCAAAGGTGATAAAACCTAAGATTTCTTTCTCATTTGCACTTCATCACTAGCACACTCCTGGTGAGGACCTCACACTCCACAAACAGAACCAGACACAACAGCACATCCTCCTCACCAGAGAGACAGACAGAACATCAAAAAAAAAAAAAAAGTCTTTGCAATACAGACTGGGGCGGGGGGGAGGGAAGGAACCACAACAAGTAACTGAATCTCGATTATAATTAGAAGTGCTAAAGCTTTTTAAAACAAAACTGGCTTAGAGCAAGGCACGGCATTTCTTCAGAAGAGCACGGAACGTCTAGAATATCTATTGTCCCTATACACAAGTCGACTTGAGACCCGAGTAAATTCTGGCATGAAGTCCCCAAACTGAATTACACCACCACAGAGAAAGACCCCAGTCGTACGGTCATCTGCTTGGATCAGAGCAGAATTTTGCCAGAATATCCATTTCCCACTGCAAGCCTAATAACTGCAGCATGGTTCACCCCCGATAATCCAGCATCCATTATGAACAGAACACTTGCCAGTGAGAGCCCTTTACCTACTGAAAGACAAGGATGTCCAGTGACCTAGGCTTTATACATAAACAAGAAACCTGCAATAACTTGAAAACAAGACAACATGGACAGTATGATACTAGACAAGCCCATGTAAAATGGAGTAGACCAGAAGTTCCACCCAGAATTTTAATACAGAAAAGATTTTGCAGAACCTTCTATATTTCCAATGCAGGTTGTATAGCCTTCAAAACAGAATTTGTTCTCTGCACCTGAAAACTTCAGATCCTAAAAATCTTCTTTGACACTAATAACACGATACTGTAACTAATTTTATTTTTATATATATATGTTTAAGTTTTGCCAATTGCTGAATTATTTCTACCTCTCTATCTGAAAGTTAATTCATTAGTAGGAGGTCAACTTATCTTTGTTTTACTATAAAAAACACATAGCTCTTTGAAGTTAGTAACAGATACCACTGTAAATAATTTTTTTTTCCATTCTACCATCCTCTACTACTAGTATGTTTTTTATTTTAATAAACTGGGGGGGAGAGCAGATATGAGGTGATGAACAGGAATTCACCTGATTTGCATAAAAAAAGGAAACTCAAGGAGTTATTGCTGCCCAAAGTCAATTAAAAATATAACTCACAATGCATGAACAGTATAAACCCATAGTTTAGCTTAGCGTCTGCCAGAAAAGTAATAGAACAGATTAATACTTGAACAACAATGTGCTTTCCAAGTTTTTCACACGATAATAAGCTTCTTTAAAGTCACTATTTTCCGTCTCAATTTTAAGAAGTGGTGAAACACACATAGCCGTATCTAACATCAGCTGGAATATTAGGTTCTCAGAGAATACTGACCAAAACAAAGCAGACCAATTTGAGTTTTTCTAAGAGTAGAATTTCCCAAGACAACTAAAATGAGACTACTATTTTTTTTCTGATGCATGCTAGAAGTGAGCTCACTATGCTGGACAGAGAAAACGTTATAGGTCGTTCTCAGCTCCAAGATCCAACATTGCCGGACTGAAAAAGTTATTTGCTCAAGTAATCAGGCCTACAGAAGCTTAAATTTCTTTAATAAGCAGCAGGTCAATTACTGTGCACTTTAAGTTTTTGACCTTCTAAGTCCTTCACGTATAAAGCACGACCATCGCTTAAGTCCTTAAAGATGAGGAACATCAAGACAAGACTTTGGGCTTCTCTTGACTGCCCATCATAAATAAATTCACCATAACCTTCATATGCTACAACAAACTTGAAGAGCATAATTTAGAGCAACACACTTGCTCAAGAAATAAAAATTAGGTCAGCTAACCTCTCTCTCTCAAAAACAAACTCTTCACGTTTGAAGGCCGTGATGCTATAAAGAGTAAGCACGTAAAAAACACCTTTTGAAACACATTCGCCCAGCCTTCCTTCCACTCTGGTCCAAACACGTCTCACTTCAGTGAGGAAAAAATATCCCCCAAATACCAACACATCTCCTCCTTTCAAAGTACAAGAAGCAAGCTAGCTGATTGCTGAAGCCACGACAATTTCTGATTTCTGCTAGCACCACCGAGGCAGTGCAGTTATGAGTCACCAAACTGAATGAAACCCCACAGGAGGGGGGATACGTTGGGTTCAACCCCATTAGTAACAACAGATCACAGCATGATTTTCATACCCCCAAACTGAACCAGTACTTCACATGCCTTAAATTCTGGTCGGTGTGATTTCAGGAGTATTCAACGACAAAACAAAGAGGTCACGGCTAACGACTGAACGGAGGCAAAACTCAATGGCAGATGGACGAATATTGCTTTGTAAGGAGATCTCATACCCCAGAAAGCTATATTAAAAAGTCGGTTTAACAGTTTTTGCCAAAAAAAAAAAAAAAAATTCCAGAAAACAGATGCTTTCTGTAACAAAAACTATTGAGTTTGTTGGTTGGCTTGGTTTTTTATAAGCATTCCAATTTCAATAAAACCACAGAACATGGAGCCATCTTCTCCTTCCAAATTAGCCACCAGTAGTTGATATGTTTTCCTGGGACTCGAGAAAACAAGGGAACTACTTTTTTTTTGATATTGCCAAAAAATCTGGATTTTGTTCTCACATGACCCAGGTAAAGTGTACTTACTACCAAACTATTGGTTGCTCCATGATAGCTATCAAGTGACTACTTCTGCTCCGATAAAATAACATGGTGTAGGAGCATGAGTTTTAGCCTCCTGCAGCGTAGACAGGTGTGCAGGAATGGTTGGGGAATCCTCTCAGAGAGGTCCAGGATGTTGTTTCAATCGCAGAAAAAAGTGAAAATACAGTCTCAAAAGTTTCCAAGGCCAGAATCTCTCCCCTACTTCTACTTGGGAAATGAAGACCCAGGAGAATGCAGTCCACTGGCGAAATTCTCCAGATCCCTTAAATCAAACATTCTCTGAATCAAGCTGAATTTTTTGTTCCTCTCTTGTCCAAAACGGAGCAGAAAAGGAATCCCAGGATCAAGGAGCTTTCACATTTTTA
The DNA here is from genome assembly GCA_033628505.1 of Tringa tobata. Lineage (NCBI taxonomy): Eukaryota > Metazoa > Chordata > Aves > Charadriiformes > Scolopacidae > Tringa > Tringa tobata. The sequence goes on along the minus strand of JAHREE010000413.1, from coordinate 819,201 downwards.
ATTATTCTGCTGAACCTCTTTCCACTGCTGCCATAAAATACAGCTCCCGCACACCACTCAAAAGACCATGCTAGACACAAAGTAGAATCTAACACACTTGTGAACAATTTGTCTTCACACAAGTGTCCTAAATTGTAAACTCTTTACCAGAATTTCCTTTTGAACCTCATGTCCATTTATCTGAGCACCAGGTTTTGTCAAGTGGACTCTAAGTAACTGAAACAACTTTCTCGTACTTGAAGCATCCATGACATTTCTGATCTGTACTTCTTTTTGCCGGTACTGCAATTCCTCTGTATAGACACTTTCATCCAAACAATTTAAAACATTACGTTCTGTTAATACAAAAATATTCAAAAAAATAAACATTTATCATAACCCAAGAAGATAACATCAAAAAATTTTTAAACAGGCACAGCACACGTAAATACCTAGTGACCACCTAAACTCGCACGTAGCAAAGAATACTACTAACAAAACAACAGAAATGTAAATAGCATTTAAAAAAAACAGTATGCCTTTTGTGGGAACTTTCCTTGTTACCGAGCTTTATACTATTACACGTTCTTACTTCCTGGTTTGTCAGAAACCACGCCGTTTTAAAGTCAAAGGTGCTCACTAAAACGAAGGAGGAAGAACAATGAGTATTTTTAGAGATGTTTTGAGAACTCATAATAGCAGAGTATCTTTGTAAACTTAAAGACGGTCTTTCTCCTTACGTTTGGTCCCCTTCAGCAACGCAAAATGAACAACTAGGCTAATTCTTTTAAATGCGGCCCAAGAAGTTCAGTGGTATATATAATGTTTGCAGCTTCAGCAGGAGAAGTTGCACCCTCAATTTTTAGTAAGATCTGTTATGAAGTATTAGCTACGTCCATACTGTATTCAAAAATAGCAGCTGACTACCTAATTCATTAATAAAAAAAAAAAAAAAAGGACACTGAAACCACATTCTACTCTTCCCAATAAGCCAAGTAAAGCATTTTAACGAACTGCTCCCTGACACCCCCACTCCCTGCAGACAGAACATGGAAATTCCAAAGCAAAGGTAAGCAAAAAGGGACATGAAAAATCTTCATGGGAAAAGTTGTTTTGGCTCAAAACAACAAAGCGTGTGTTTTGATGACAGTCTGAGTTACTAAATCAGCGTTTAACTTTCTTGTTGGGTAGACCTGTTGAACGTTTAAATGTAACACTCCACTCCAGTTCTAAATAAAGCAACAATTTCTCTGAGGCAAACCGAGGAGGATGTTTTTTAGAGTTACTTCATGCTCAAATGCTGTGATCCGTAAGCAAAAAGAGATCTAGCGTGGTGAAAAGTGTAAACATGCCAAAAAAAAAAAAAATTGACAGGAAAATAACACCAAAAAAAAAGCATGGGACACTTCTGCACGTGTACGCTGCTCTTTTCTTTCACACCCAGAAGGGGAACCAACTCACCAGATCAAACACAGTGTCGACGATGTCTCTGTTGGACACTTTACCAACTTCCACCAGCCCCGTCAGCACAGCAAACTTCATCTTGATGCCTCGGATGACGACTCCGGGGTTCAGGGGCTGCAGCACGCTTCCCCCTTCGGCGGCGTTTCCTTCTCTCCCCGCTCCTCCTCCTCCTCCTCCTCCATCATCACCTGTTGGCTGCACAACTTGTTTGCCTTCGCTCGCCATGGCCAGCTTCCCTTCGGGTCACGACGTGAAAAGGCCAGCGGCCGCTCCGGGAAGAAGGAGGGAGGGTAA
>JAHREE010000413.1:762611-782783 GCA_033628505.1 Tringa tobata | reverse complement strand
TTTTTTTTTTTTTTGGCAGGCAAGTATAAATAATGACAGCGGTTTGGCTTTTCAAGGGTCTCTCTGCAAGTCGAGAGTAGGAACTTGATCTTTGGTTTCTGTGATGTGAGATTATGTTGTCACAGATTTAAAAAAAAAAACCCAAAAACCCACTATGATTTAAGACGAGCTCAACATACAGAAAGCTGCAGTCCTGCCTGCGACTGTGGGGTTTGGAAAGCACGCAAGGCGAGCGCACTTATACGTGTTCAGAGTTTTAAATTCCTTTTTAAATACGTTTAACCCCCCTGGGGCAGCAGGCATGCCTTCGCTGTCTTCCGGGTTCCTTTTTTTGTGTTTTTTTTCCCTCCCCTCTTCTCACAGTCTGAAAAATTTCCACCTGCCAAGCAGCAGCCAGCCTGTCAAAGGGGCACCGTGCAGGTTGAGCTGCAGTTTTAATTGCTCGCTTCATTGGCTTTAAGCATCGTGTTTCCGAGTCTGTCTGCAGGAACTATTTCTGTTCAGTTAAACGCCTGCAGATCAAACAGGATCGAACGGAGCACCTCAAGTCTGCAACTGTCTGTCTTGGACTTTGGCTTTAACATTGGTGCCCCCCCTTTTCCAATACCTCGGTCTTGTTTTGTCCAGATAGGATCACCCTGTGTTTGCAAACATACCGTTTAGGAAAGGGCAGATTGTTGTATGTCCAACTGAAAGCATAACTATTTACATCACAGAAACTAAAGATCAGGTTCCTACTCTTGACTTGCAGAGACACTTGAAAAGCCAAACCCTTGTAAGTATTTGTACTTGCCTGGAAAAAAAAAAAAAGGGGGCCTTTTGAGAGTGGAATTTGACAGGGAACAAATGCATTAATTAGCTTGGGATTTTGGATTAATCCTCTGATTCATGCTGTGGATACTGAGAAACCTAAATATAGCTAACACTTCACGTTCTCCTTTTAAAGCTGACGGAAGTGAAACCAAGTGTGGATTTTGTTAATTGGCAGGCTTTCAATTTGTTCATGCTGTGTTTCACGGAAGGAAGTTAACATACTGCTGTTACGAGTCAAGGGTAACAGAAAAGAAAAAGCAACCCAAGAAAGTAAATCAGTTGGAGAAAAAAATGGAGAAATCTTAAAATTCCAGGTGGTCAGTTCCACTCGCCTGGTGGCCTAGCCCACATTTGTCTGATGCAACAACAGCAATTCCCAGCACATTCAGTCATTTATCAAATTGACATTTAGTCTCTAAGTGCTAAGTTAAAAAACCTTTCTTCATCTAAGAATTGCATGAAAGGTAAACCAAGAGCATCTAAAGCATCGTGCTTTGAGCTGTGAGTGACAAATTTTATGGAGGCCTCTGGAAAGCTCATGCAACAGCCATTTTCTACTAAAGCAACCACTTAGTAAGTTACTGTTGACTGTGTGTTTTTGTTGGCACCTGGATTTTGTCTAGTAGCTTATTTAAAAAAAGTAGTTTTAACAATATTTCAGATTTACAGATGCAATTATGATTGGCATGGGGAAAGTACAACGGCAAAGCGCTCCAGCCCAGAATTACAGTGTCTCTGGGGTACATGTGTTGCTCTTTGCTGCTCGATTGTGTCAGACGACCCTGTGATTTTTTTTTTTTCTTTTTTTGACATTTGTCATGAGCCTGCATATTTTTAATTCCTTTATTATGGCATATAATTCTCTTGGCTCATTTTTCTCTCAGCAAACTTTGAGTAATTAGGTTAGAAATTTAGTGTGGTTAGTTAACAGTGATCTGATGGTCCAGTTCAACTTATTCCAGTGTGACAACATGGACTTAATACAAACTGCATCCCAGCCTGGTGGACTTGCATCAATTTGGGTATTACTCTACAAAAGGTTACATAAGCCAATCTTCCTACATTTTTAAGCATGCGACGTGAATCATCGTTAGTGAATTCTTATCTGTGCTGAGCCAAGTGGCGTGTTTAATTTATCTGAGCGAGAAAAGAGATCTGAGAAGCCAGAAGAAGATCTTGCTTGCCTGTGTTAGCCAAGGGGGAGGTGGCACAGAACTTGAGGCCAGACAAAACAGCAAAAAGCTGCATGGGGTGGTTTTCTTTGGTTGGGAAGTTTGTGTGTGCAATTGTGTACATCTATGGATACCTTCTCAATGTTTTTTCTTAGATAGCCTAAGAAAATCACAATTCATTTCACAGGCCTGTGTTGAAAAGGATTGTTCAGTGACAGAACCGAGTATCGTGCAGATGAAAAAACTTTAAAATCTAAGCAAATATATTTCTCCCACCTTCCCCCCCACGGGAGCCACAGTGCAGATGTTTGAGCAATCGTTTGAAGAGCACGCATGGTAACCTCATTTTCACGACCTGACCTCATATTTTCACATATTCATATTTTAGCAGGCATAGAGCAAGGTCATTATCAGTCTCATTTGCTCCATCACAACCTCTTCGACCTTCACAAATCTGGGATATCACTATGCAGGTGGCCCTCAGAAATGCCTTACCTCAATCTGTCTGCAGTCCTGCCCGTTAGGTGGGGGCTGGTCTGTGTGGGATTGTTCCTGGGTGAGTCATGCGGATCATCCCTCTGTAGTTCCTTCTAGGCAGTGCTGTGCTCCGCACGATCAGCAGCGGGCTCTGCGGCTGACATTGCTTCCTGAATGATGTAACTGAAAATTCCCCTTCCTGCCCTTCTTCTTTCCTGATCAGGCTTCTCTTTGTTCTCGAAGACACTCCGGCAGCTGCGTATCTTTTATTGCTACGAACCTCTGCGAAGACAAGTTATGTCAACAGCCACGTTAATTAATTTGGTACGAAACGGAGGGTATCAAGTAAGGAGGAGAGCCGTGCTGACGTCCCGCCTCTTGCAAGACGAGAAGCGTCCCGCCGCCGCCGCATGCTACAGCTCCACCTCCGAGCGCCGCGCTTCCCGCTTCGATTCCGACGGGAGCGGGCGACCTACCACCTGGGACACCTTTGGCATCTGGGACAATCGCATCGACGAACCTATTCTTCTCCCACCGAGCATCAAGTACGGCAAGCCCATTCCAAAAGTCAGCCTCTCCAACGTGGGCTGCGCCAGCCACATCGGGAAACGGAAGGAAAACGAAGACCGGTTTGATTACGCTCAGCTGACGGAGGATGTTCTGTACTTTGCAGTATACGATGGACACGGAGGAGCAGCAGCAGCAGACTTCTGTGATAAGTACATGGAAAAATATATTAAGTAAGTGTGCATCAAGGGAATGTGTGTCAAATGAACTACAGTAGAGATTCCTTCCTTAGGACTGAAAGGGGAGCTGTGGGTCACACATTGTCACTAATCCTCCCCGGTTATAGAGCCACCTAGCTCAACGGGACAGCAGGGACACCAGGCTGGAGCAGTCTGTTAGATCAGACACGCTGTGAACTGCTTATTCTGTAGGGTGTCTGCCCCATTGAGCAAGCCCCGAAGGACAAGAGAGGAAAATATGATTGTACCCACCTTCCAGGAAAGGGCTGGGAACACAGAGAGAGGGTGAATTGACTGTGTTCAGATGAGGTCGCTGTGACAGCTGACCTATGGCTCTCCTGTATCTCTGTGTCACATCCCTGGGTGTTGGAAAAGGGATTTTATCTATTTGCAGAATTACAGGATTATGCTTCCAGTGCAGGTCATTAGTAAAATTATATTACCTTTTCGCTGAATCTCAGCATTATTCTGTACATGCAGGGAGGAGATAAGGCTATTGAAGAACTTCATCAAGTTCTATATTGCTTGGAAAGAAGTTTAATCTTTTATTTGCTTGTTTGTTTCCAGAGAATTTCTTGCTCAGGAGGAGAACTTGGAAAATGTTTTGAGCAAAGCTTTTCTAGAAATAAACAAAGCATATGAAAGGCATGCTAATCTCTCTGCTGATGGTAGGTAAAAAAATATTCATATGGTTGTGGAGAATATGGTTTTTCTTATTTGCTCAGTAGTTTTGTAGTAAAATGTCCAGAAAAATGCTTGAAAACAGTTTTACTTAACATAGGATTTTGCTCTGATCACTTACTGCAAATGAAACAATTGCGCTTTACCTCCTTAAAATGAAAAAGCTATAAAAAGTCTAAATTAAATTTACTGGGGAAGTTATTAATCTGAATGTTAGCATAATCATCAATTAATTTTTCTTAACATGATCCTGTCAAGGAAAGTGTTTGTCAAGTTAGCAGAGGGATTTAGATTTGCAAGGAGCATAACTTTACTGTGTAAGCAACCTGGAGGAGGGGTGTGGTTTAGGTTTTATTTGTTGGGTTTTTGGTGTTTGATTATTTTTTGTTGTTGTTGGGGAGTTTGTTTGTTTAGTTGGTTGTGGTGTGGTTTTTTTTTTTATTATAAAGCTGTTATTCCTGTGGGTTAAAAGCAACAGTATCACAAGTTCCCTTTTCTAACTTGATGGCTGCACCTGAGAAGGCACGTAAGCCAAAATTAATACAATTGATATTGCTTCTGCACGAACAGAGTCACAGGAGTAGCTGAGTGTGAAAGGCAAAAAAGCAGTGAAGAGGAAAACAAGGCTGGCTGTGGTAAGGCTGTGGTAAAGCTGGCACCAGCCCTTTTAGATTCCTTAGTCCTGGCTGTTAATCAAGTTCTCGCATGTCTGTCTAGAGATTAAGTTCATCTGAAGTTACAGTTCCAGCAATGGGAGGTTATAGGGAGTAACTTGGGAAGGGAGACAGAGATCCCTATCCCAGTTGTGTCACAGGAGTTTCCTCAGCCCTGAGATACAATTGTAAGAGGCAGTTTAGCCAGTATTAAAAAAACCACTAAAACCCAATTAAAAAAAACCAAAACCAAACACATAACAAGATAAAAAAAAAGAACCAAAACCAAACGAAAAACCTGTCTCAGTGCTGGTGTAGGTGCTGGCAAAATGACATCCTTTCAGAAGAACAGAAACTGTGAAAGTTTTCTCGCCAAGAAAGACTTGAAAGCAGCAAGCCCTCTAGAGACTGAAGTGATACTATATTCTCAAGCAATGAATGTATGTACAATCAAGTAATGGAGTGGCTTCCTGCACTTTAACTGCTCGATGAATCTTGGTAGACTCAAATATTTCCTGGCAGGACAGGCAGCCTGACTTGCATCACTGTGAGGGATACACACCTTTCCTCTTACCTGGTACAAGCTAAGATGACAGGGGTAACAGGAAAAAAAAGAAGTTCAAAGGCCTGAAAGGCAGCCCTTAAAAAAGGAGGTTTAAATCTATAAAGCTCATTTCCCCCTTATATGCCAATTTCCCCATTATGTCCCATTTTATTTTTTTTATACTGAAATACTTTAAAAAATAATGATGGGGTAAAAAAACTCCAGTCACTTTTGACCTTGGGGGGAGTTTTAACTGAGCTTATGAGAGACACATCAGTAGAGCAGATGTGCTTTTTATCCAAGAACCTCCTGGCATATATGTTTTCTTAAAAGCCCAAATTCAAGAGTCTGAATACAGGCTTAGGTGCTTGCCCGGATCAGGACCTTTCATTTTCACACACATGTCAAGATCTGTTATATTTATCCCTCTCCCCAACCCTTTGTTAGTAGGACATGAGTCTCCCATGAGTCTTTGGCTCATGGAAGTGACCTCTGTTAAGTGTCAGAGCAGCTCCTTGAGGAGAAGGAGTGGGAACTGTACTTGGTACATTATTCTGTTATTATGAAAACAGTTTCTGATTGTAGCATTTTGTACCTGAGACTTCCAGAACTGGGTAAAAGCAATATTTGACATACAGGTTGTGCAGCAAGCTGAGCATTTTGGAACTGCTTATAGGATGTTTTTGCCTAAAGCAGCACCTAACTGGTGCTTATCTGTTGTTAAAACAAATCAATACTGTGTTGACTGCTTGGTGTGGATATTTTTTGTCGTTGCTGCTGTTTTGAAAGTTACATAAAATGTCAATGCTTGGCATGTATCCTTTTTTAGAAGCCTGCTTCCAAAGCAATTCAGTTTGCCAGCAAAATTTCTGATCAATTGTGGCTATTCCAGATGTGACAGTCAAGACTGTTGCTGAAGTATCTTGAAAATGGTGGCTGGTTGTGTAACGCTGAGTATCTGGGATATGCTGGATGCTCCCCAAGACTGACCTCCTCTTGAAACCTGGCCATAGCTGACAAAGTGGAAAATAATAGCTTAGTCTTGTTCTAGTAGAACCTGCCAGGGTTCACTCCTTTCACTGAATTTGCAAAAAAACCCAGTGCATGTTCAGGATGTCCAAGTCTTAACTAACACACAACCAGCTTCAAAAGCGTATGCCTGGCTGTCTGAAGGAATAAGTCCTGGGACAAATCCCTGTAGCCAAAATTACATGGATTACATGGATTTTGTTTGATGCATTGTTTATAGTACTATTTAAGGGGTAAAATCCTCATATAATGGCACAAATTTCACAGGACTAGAGATATGCCTTGTTGGAGCACCTAGCTATATGTCTGCAAGGGCACGGCCCTTTGTAGGTCACTTTACAATTACAGAATATTTGAAATTACAGATGGAAAATACATAGCTTAGCAGTTTCTGTAAACTTTCAATTAAAAAAAAAACTTAAAAAGGTATATGTATTTGTTCCAGGTACCGCTACTGTGTCTGGCATGCAGTTCACCAGTGCTGAACTGGCCTGCTGGACACTGGTCCAGTATCCCCTCTGACAGTGATCTGTACCTGTTGTTTCACACGCAAGCATCAGAAACTTCCTGCAGGCAGATCTGGGATAATCTATCCTCCACCTAAATCCTTTCTAATCATTAACAGCTTAAATACATGCCCGAGCCCTGAAGCATGGTGTTTGATACCGCTTCAAAACTGCACTTTCATTCACTTCCATACACTCAAATATATCCTTTCACTTTTAAATCACTGCTAGACTTAGGGATAGGGCACAGGAAAGGAAGCTCACGTCCCACAAATGTGTCGTTATCCCTGGGACAGCTATTAACAGAGATGAACAGAATTTTCTGATATTTTTGACCAGCCATAAAAATGGGAATGTAATGGCTGAACAGCTTTGCTCAGCAAGGCCAGGAACAAGGAAGCGAATGGTGTGCTTGAGGAAATTTGAACATCTCTCTGGAGAAACATTAAGACAAACCCTCTCCTGATCTAGTGCAGTCCCACAAGGTGCTGCTGCTGCTCACTGCGATCCACCCCTCAGGGAAAACAACAGGGAGTCTTGCCATCAACCTCCATGGTCAGCACATCCAACTCTACTCGCATTGGCCACTCACGTCTGGAATAGCCATCTTATTAAAACATAGCCAAGTATTAACTGATGTATCTATGTTTAAAAGGGACTCCTGGAATCTTACTATGCTGAGCAAACAGCAAAAGTTATTTTTAAATAACTCAATTTAAAAAGTAGTGGGTTTGGGGTGTGTTTTTTTAAAGTTACCATTCAAACATGATTTTTATTTCTTTGATTGTGTTAACCTGCAACACTGAGGAAAAGGGAGAGCTGCAGAAACTGTACTTAAATATTTCATAAATCCATCGATGTTACAAAGGCAACCTTTTTCTCCAAGGGCCCTGATTATTACCTAATCAAGTTAGAAGATAGTAATTACAATATTAAAGGGGTGTTTGTTTTGTATATTTTCCCATGGACCAGAACAATTAATATGCTTCTGTTCAGTGCCCCATTTTACTTGGCACCAGTTTGAACTTCCCATTTTTATGTTATACATAAATATATGTATATATAAAAAAAAAAATACCTTGAGGAAACAGACCGGGCCATATTCTGTACTGAAGATCTTCTTCAACGTGGCCGCTCTTGCTGTATGTGAGATAGCTGGCCCTATAGCATTGATAAAATTCTTTGGTTGATTGTTGGTTGGTTACTTACCTCCATATGGGGGGAAAAAAAATTAGTCGTTTTTATTTTGGCTATTTTGGCTGAATTTAAACTGGTTTTGTCACACAGTTCTAGTGAGAACAGTGGCAATTCCCCAGAAATACCAAGGCTGATTTATCTGTGGCCAAAGATACACGTGTAAGCCTCAAGTACAAGCTATGTGACCTGCAAAGGACAGTGCAGGCAAGCCCAAGAGCGACCGCTTCCCCTGTTCTGCAGCCCTTATTCTTTCATCTCCAGTGTTGCAGGTTTATTTTGTTTGAACAAAGTCCCTGGGTGAATTTCCTATTTGCCTCTGTGTGCGTGTTATTTGTGGCAGACACTGTACCTGGTCAGCAGCTCTAGAACTGGAGGCCCTGGACACTTTATGCTGGGCTTCAGTGGAAAGAGAGATCTGCTTAATTTTGTCCCAGTTGAAGGAGTCCGGCGGTTCCTAGCCTGGACTACTGGAAGGTTCCCACATCCTCTTTGTCACATTAGTTGAGATGACTTGCAGTAAAAGTTGTCCAGTGAGTGTTAAGAACCTATTGAAAGATCTTAGTTTTATAGTGATATTGTTAGGAAACCGAAGTAAACTCTTTAATTGTTAAAACCAATATATGTGCTGACGCAACGTATTTTGCTATTATTAAACGACCTAGCAGCAGTTGTAGTAAAGCATTAGAAATGTTATCCCTCGTCATTCCTGTGTTTTTGAGCTCTGCTAGAAACCAGATAATGTGTGTAGTCTAGCTACATCCACGTTCTTGCATCCCTACCCAGATCACAAATTGGTTCCAAGCAAGAGAGCGTGAGCAGCACTTATTTTTCTAGGAGTGCTGTTTAACTCGAGCTCAGGTCGCTATGACCACTGCTGCAATTCTGGACAATACCTTGAATTCCTCTTTAGTTCCATCGCTTGATTTTGTGATGGTGGCTCTTTTGGCTTTGAGAGTTTGCATTTGAAAGATGCAGATTCACCCGAACGTCCAGATGTTTCCAGTCAATTATGAATTAAAGACTATGGATCTTAACTTTTTCAGAAACTGCTTATGTTTGTCAGCAGAGTTCCAAAACCAAGGAATGAAATGGGAGAGTAGCGGCAGTTCTACGTTAATTTTAACGTCTAGATAAAATGTATTTTCTGTGAAATAAAAAGGGTAGTTTTATGTAGGTTCTTCATTTCACTTCTTTTAACTCTTGGCTAAAACAGGTATTTTACTGGTTCTAAGATTTCTAACCGCACTGGTACTTGTTAGCATCTTACTTTCATAACGTGCCCCAAAGTGAGCCCGCACTGGACTAGTCATTGCTTCAAATTAGAAACTGGATGCCAATCCTTACCTGAATAGTCAGAAGCTACTGGCATCTAATTAATTTTGAATATCATAACCTGCATGGCAGCCATAACATAGTCCAAAGATTTGACCTAGATCACCATGGCTGGTGTTCACCATTGACGTGTTGGTTAAGTGTACAGCTAAACCAAGTCCTCACTGCAGTAATAATACCTGTTTTAGATTATAACACAAGCTTAGTTTAGACTGTTTTGTGAGGGTTTTTGTTTGTTTGGGTTTTTTTTTATTCATCAAACTCATTGCTTTTCACTGCACAACAAGGCTCAATGCATCTCTCAGGGCTTCGTGCGTTTCAGTTTACTCCCAACCCTAATTTACTTACGGGGTGCTGAGACCTGGCAGGGTTGGAGAGAGAGGTCGCAGAGATCCCAGAGCACTTCTATTTCTGTTCCTGTGGTACACAGAGGGTTGTGCCAGCTGTAGGCTGGTCAGAGATGAGACTGACTGGCATTCCTTGGGCTCCAACCTTCTGTCCTTTCTCAGATCCCTGGAGTCAGGGCTGCAGGGCCGGAGGGAGGAATGCATGGAGTTGTAGCCGAGCTCTGCAGAAGTGCTGGTGGAAAGATCTTTTAACTGTTAGTCATGGGAAAACAGGAATATAACCAGGGATTCTCATTCCTAAATTAGCCCCAAACCCCTCTCAAATTGGCTTCCTTTTAAAACCTGGGAAAATCCCAGAATGCAGGAGACCTACAGAGGGCCCTTCAAGGAAATTTGCATTGGCTGTGAACGCAAATGTGTTAAATGTGCTCCAGGCAATAGCTTGTTCTGGCCAGACATTTCACTGTAATAGCTCAAGTCCCGAGGAGTTACTGTTTTCCAGGCACTGGTTTACCTTTGCATAATTTGCAGGAAGGAAAAATACTAACTGTAAAATGGACCGCTCCTTTCAAAAAGCAAACAAAAGAAGAAAAGGTGAACAGTTCTGTCATTTCCTCCACTACAGATAAAACTGCGTCTCTTTTCTGAAACAGGCGAGACTCGCATTTCTCCTTTTCAAGCTTTTTTTTTTTTTTCCCCCAGAGCATTGTAGAAATGAGAAGCCCTTAAATTTCCTTGCAGCAGTTAATCCAACCAGGTCCCTGAAGGCAGTGAGTCAGCTGGCTCAGCTCACCCCCTCACCCTGTGAGAGAAGGAAGCACCTGGGGCTCAGTTTTGCCCTCTGGGCAGTGGCCGTGCACCCCTGTCAAGTGATCCCACCGGTGCCCAGGGCAAATTGCCCAGGGCAACCACTGCCAGCTGACTGCATTGGTTTGCAGGGGCAAGGCAAGGCAGAATCCAGCCTCACCTTTGCGCTGGGACCTCCGGCAAGGTGACAGGGTCTGAAGGGAGCAGCGTCCCTTTCTCAACCCTCCCTCTCTTGGCCGAGGCTGGGGGGAAACAGAGGGAGATTGTGACAACTCTGACCACAATGGGAGGATGCCACAGACTGGTATGAAAGAGCAACCTAGGGTTTATCTTCTGCTGAACTATGTGGAGCTACAATTACTATTACTCAATCGCCCACTTCACCAGCTAACAGAAGGGAAGAGCCATCAGCTTTAGGGTGGGCCCAGGGATAAGGACGATAACCCTGTAACTTGAGGTGAACCCGTGGGACAGAAAAACTATTTGCTGTGAGCTGAAAGGAAGCCACTGTACCTTGTACTGCTTATATTCCGCTTGCCCTCTTTGCATGGAGCCATGTTGTTGCACAGAAATCCTTATCCTTCCCACTTCTTCTCTCTCCCCCTACTCCTACATGCATGCATGTCTGCTATAATATTTTTACATATGTAGATTTAGTTTAAATTTAAAAGCAGTTACTTGCCGGTACTGTAGAGCACAAGTTGCCTTCATTTTACCAGTTGAAACTGTTGCTGTTATAAATGGTCCCATGCTTCGAGGCAGTGTTAAAACCTCTCTTTTTGATATGATGTTTATAGCGACTCTGATGAACTCCGGGACCACTGCAACAGTGGCTCTGCTCCGGGACGGTATTGAGCTGGTTGTGGCAAGCGTGGGAGACAGTCGTGCTCTGCTGTGTCGAAAGGGAAAGGCTATGAAACTCACCATTGACCATACTCCAGAAAGAAAGGAGGAGAAAGAAAGGTACCTGTCAGTTGATGATGTGGCTTGGTCAGGATGTGCTTGTGGTCTGCTGCTGGGTTGGGCCTGGAAGAAAGCAGAGAGTTGAACATAAACCCCCCCGAGACCACCTCAGAGATGGCAGGAGGAAGCACAGCTCCACTTAATTAGTTTGGTTCCATTTAGAGGAGTGGGGATGGGGAAAGCCCTGCATGAGTGTAAACTGTCCCAACAGTAAGATCAGCATAGCTAGGACTTGGTACAGAGCCATCACCACACGGTTCAGGCTCCTCAAAACCTGCCAAGTTAGAGCCAAGACCTGAAGAGCTGCACCACGGTTCCCAGGGTCAGGACTCAGCCCACCAAGCCACATCCCTTATGTGGAACCCTTCAAACAGCAAAAGCCAACCCTCACTCTCTCCCAGCTTAGGTCTTCCATACCCTATTCCGCATCAGTAGCTAGTGACAGAAATTGCAGATAGAGAGGAGGTAACGGTGTAAAGCAGTAACTCATATTCGCTTTTTCTTTTGTGCCTCTGGACAGGATTAGGAAGTGCGGTGGCTTCGTTGCCTGGAACAGTTTGGGACAACCTCATGTGAATGGTAGACTTGCAATGACGCGGAGCATAGGAGATTTGGATCTTAAAAACAGTGGTGTGATAGCCCAGCCAGAAACAAAAAGGGTTAAGGTAAAAGAAGGGCTGGTTAACAGGGACAGCAACATTTGGACTAAAGGGGCATCATAGGCATTTGATCCAGGTGGTGGGTACCCACATGATGTGCCCAGGTGAAGCCTGATGGCTAAGCATTGTTGTTAATTTGTGGTGAAGTAACCAGAGGTCAATTCTAAATCATTTGAGATTAACGCTAATGGGACAGGAAAGAATCTGGCCCTGATACTAAATTCAACCAGGTCAACTTCTAATTCCCACTTATCACAGTACAATGCAGGACGAGGGAAGAAAGCTAACATGGGATAGCCCTTGCTGAAATACAAAGATGTTAGTCTGTCTGGGGCTTGTGGTCAAATGATCAATTTTGAGGTTAATGCTGATGTAAAACCATCGCTGAGAACTAGGTGGGATATGGATGGGCTGTCATCAAAAAAAAGTAGACTATGGAGAGGTTTGCACACTTGGGAGGAGGAGAGGGCAATTGCATGCATCTTACCTAGCTCTGTAATTGTCCGGGAAACAAATTAACCATCCCAAAGGTATTCAGCACAGTTGCCTTCACTTTTACAGGCAGGCTCTCCTCAGCTCGTATTCTATCTGCTACTTTTCCCCAATGCACCTCTCAGGGCCCAGGGAACTGATAGTTCCTAGAACTGGAAGCACCTTAAGATGCTCTCCTCCAGTACAGGAAACACAGTCAGCGCGGCTGATGGATGTGCTGGAGGATTCAAGGGGCAGACTGTGGCTCGCTGAGGGTTTGGGGGTTCCACTTAGTCCTTGCACAGAAAGCAGGAGAGCATGCAGTAAACTTCCCCCCTCCAAAAAAAAGAGGTGTGCAACAGAGTGTAAAAAAAAAATGAAGGCAATTAATTTGCCTTGCAGCACTCACTCCATCGTTGTGCGTACTGTGTGCCTTTGTTACAGTTGCATCATGCAGATGACAGCTTCCTGGTCCTTACTACAGACGGTATTAACTTCATCGTGAACAGTCAGGAGATCTGTGACTTCATTAACCAGTGCCATGATCCTGCTGAAGCTGCCCATGTTGTCACTGAGCAGGTAATGCCAGGGCTCCTGTTGGCACCAAATGCTTGCTGTTGTGGGTTTTCTTTCGGTTGGTTTGGTTTTTAAAAAAAAAACAAGTATGCAGCTATTGAACTATGAATTGGAACTATGCTAGTTGAGACATTCACTAGTCCTGCCAGCTAGCCTTTGCCTTCTCCTGGGTCTTGCCACATCCTTGCCAGGCATCATTTCAATTAACTTGCTTTAGCTCACGATCCGCTGAACCGCGTGGGACCATCACTGCAGTTTATTCCTGTGCTGAAATGTCATCAGCGTAGACAGAAACCTCCCCCTTCTCCCCCGCCAGTTTCTCAATGGGGTTTGGGATGGTGCCATATCCTATGGGAAGCTTTAGGGCATACCAGAATGCAGCATCGGGGCGAGGAAGTCTCGGGGCACGCTGTCCCAGGGTGGAGCCAGGCTCTTGGTTCCTTTTCCAAGCAAGATGATAATGCTGACAGTGTGTTTCTTTTCTCAGGCGATGCAGTTCGGCACTGAAGACAACAGCACGGTTGTCATAGTGCCATTTGGAGCGTGGGGGAAGTACAAAAACAGCGAGATCAACTTCTCCTTCAGCCGGAGTTTTGCTTCCAGCGGGAGGTGGGCGTGAAGACCGGCCGCAGCTATCTTTTCCTGCCATAACCTGGACACAGCGTGCTACAGGAGAACACATCCATCTGTTCATAGGTTGACTCAGTCTCTTGTCCATCTCTTCTGTTCCCAGTGCTATAGAAGATGCCACTGTTCCCTCGGTGCATAACGCCCCGTTGTTGCTTATAAGCTGTTGCCTTTTGCTGCGTTTATTTATTATTCCGGTCGGCATTGAGGCAGCTATTTGGTTGGGTTTGTGGTCCCAGCAGCTCTGCACATCACTTGGTTCCCACAGATGAGGCTCTGGGCTTTCACTGAAGGCTGGAGATGTCGCACAATTGTTTCGTACCGATTTGTATTCCCCAGGACCCTTAGTTACCTGGCAGCTGTGTAAGTCTTGAGTCTCTGAGCCACCTGCTGGTTTCTTTATACGTTAATACACGGGGGAACAAAGGCGCAGTGTTCTTAGGTAGACCAAAAGCAGGTCTGTTGTCTTCCTCTGCTGTGCAGCCGGCCAAAACTCCCCTGTGCTTCAGAAGAAGCGGATGAAAAATAAGGGAGAAGTTTCAGAAGTGTTTAGGTTCTGATGCCAGTGGCATTTAGCGTAGCTGAACAACTTCCTGAGGCACTGCTGCTTTGCAGGGCTTTATGCTCTCGCCGCCATCATCTGTCATCCTCTAGCTCCAAGGAGACGGAGCAGGCTGGAGCCACGTGCCATTGGACAGATGGGAATGTTTCTCCATTGGGTCCAAAGCCTGTACGGTCTCTGTGGACCACGCAGCAGCCCCTTGCACTTGTCTTTGGTGTGCCAGTGCTTGACAGGAGCACAGAGGAGGGAAAAAGCTGCATATTTTTGATAGCCAGAGATTCTCATCAACTTGAATTTCTTTCTTTTTTTTTTTTTTAAAAAAAAAGAAACCCAGCTGATTTCAGAGAGTTTACTAATGAAAATTCTTTGGATGTGTAAGACAGGAGAGTTTATTTCTTCATAAATATATGAGGATATTCCTGCCCTCTGCTGAAGGTTTCTTTCAGTTAGTCGTGATCTCCTGTGTCTATTCACGTTACACGGGGAGCTGTAAAAATGCCCAAAGTAAGCAAGCTAGAGAAAGGAGAGAGCATTATAATAGCATAAGGGAATTTTTATAAGTTTTGGGTATTGTTTCTAGTAGATGTCAGATATTCAGGCGCCAGAAGGTAGTTTTGTACTTAAAGGAAGCATTTCCACTTCCCTTTCTGGAGGGAGTCTGTGTCCAGTGGGGCATGGGGAGCAGAGCTCTGAGCCAGCTCGTGTCGCTGCTGTGGCACGAACTGCAAGGTGACATGTTGGCAGCAGGGGAAGATCTGTCCCAGCGTGCCTCCTTCAGACCACCTTCTTCTGCTCCGCATCCGTCCGGTGCGCAGCTCCTGTGGCCTCCCAGTCACCCCATTTCTGTGAAATACAGGCAGAGGAGAATCGGGCTCTTCTCAGGCTTGCCACAATATTTTTCATTCTGTGGGTGTTACCAACAGCACAACTATAAAAACAAAACAAGAAGTTTCTGATACCAAACCACCTTGCAATAAGAAAAGCCTTTCTGAGATACCTGGCCATGATTCTCGTTTTCCAGTGTGAAATAGGCACCTTTGTTACTTTTAGCCCTTTCCTAGCCCAGGGTTAGCCTGAGGGCAGTCATTCCAGGTGTTTTTCCTTGCCTCTGGCCGAAGACCTAGCAGCACCCAGCAGAGCACCCAGCAGAGCACAGCGTTGTAGTGACAGCCTTAGGTGTTGAGAGCGTAGGCTGGCTTTGACCCATCGCTTGGTGTCTGTAACGTGTACGTTGAGTTTAGAAGCACAAGGATCTTGTGAGTAAATCTCTGTTGTACTGGCTGCTGTTGCCGGGGCCTCCGTAACGAGCACGTCGCTGGCTTACAATAATAATCCCTTCTCTCTCCCCGGATTTTTCCCCAGGGCTGGGGGTTCAGTCTTCACCTGAGCTCAGAGGGTTTGCTGGTCGTGGTCCTGGGCGCAGAGGGGAACCAGGGAACCCGGGCGAGAGCAGGTTCTCAGGCTGTGGAGAGTTTGAAGATTCCCACAAATGCAAAAAATGGTGAAAGGCAGCTTTCTCCTGAGTCCTGGAGAGGTTTGTACCTGACAGAGGTTGGGAGACCTGCTCCGGGAACGTCATCATGACCGGTTTGTGCTGCAGCCTGCGCTGAGACAGCCTTTGTCCCGCCAAAGAGGTGCCCTGCTGAGACAGCAGGTCTGAGAGCTGGTAGCAGAGGGTTAAGCCCAGCAGGCTGGGGCAGAGCCAAGGGTTGGAGTGGAGCTCTGGAGAGGGAGCTGCTGTGGGGGTGGCTTTGATATCAAGTGTCAAGAGAGGCTTGAGAGGCGCTGCAGGGATTTGGAGGAGCGCCATCCACACCGCCGGGCCGGCTAGCCATCCGTCCTGACAGAAGATATCAAGGGCACTGGGGGTGTTCACGACAAGTACACGTGGGCTTTTTTTTTATTTTTTTTTTTTTGAGCAGTGCTGGATACCTGCCGAGGTGAAGACCAGGGTATTAAATGCAGGCTGCTGCTGAAGAGCACTGCGAAGGAAGAGCAGGTGCTCTGAGGAGCGACCCTGGCGGTTACAGCAGCTTCTAAACATTGCCCCAGGTGTAACACGAAATGACAGCTTTAATTCTCATTGGAGGTTTTGGGGCATTTTGTGGTTTATGCCTATCTGGTTGCCTAGAGAACAAAAGCAGTCGGGGGCTTTTATTTCCTCTAACAGTGGTTATTCCCTCAGAGGAAGGATGCATCTATAACTTCTTTATAAAGGAAGGGACACGACAAAGCTTTGCAGAGTAGAAGACAATTAGATAGAAGATGTGTTGGTGGTTGCTGTTACTGCCTTTAGATGATCACAGAAAAAAGTGGGTGTCATCTAGGCCAGCCCCCTGCTCGGAGCAGGGACATCTGCACCCTGCAGTGAGGGGGTGTCTCCTGGTGGGGAGATGCAGTGCCTGGAAAGGGGCGGGAGAAGGAAGTTAGCACGCACTGAGGTTTACCTGTGGAACCGCTTAATTGTACTGAAGTTACTTACTGGTATTTAAGGGGCACTTTGTAGAGCTACCCACACATTTTCACAAATGAAGTAGCACATTGATAAAACTGAGATCCGAGCCGTTTTGCTTTAAGCAGAAGTGAATCAATAACTGACAGGAGATGGCAGAGACGCGTTTCTTACGCCCAGGCTGTCTCCTGCCTCTCCACCCCAGTTTTCTGCATCTCATCCTGAAGTACAGGAACTGCTGATGAAATGCTTTACCAGGTGGCCCAGTAGCCTGCCGCTTCCTCCTTCCGTTAAGAACGGAGGTACCTCCACACTGGTTTGTGTGGATTCCTTACCTCATGCTGCACACTCTTGTGTGCCAGCTTGGAAAGCACAGCATTTTGTAGAAACGCTCCATTACCGGGACGGTCGGTCTCTGCCTCCTCAACCAAAATGCTGCTTTTTCCCTACCAAGATTGAGTGGCAACCCCACCAGACCTCGTTCTACTCCAAGAAGTTGGGAGAAACCTGCAGTTTCCTGGGTGATGGATTGTTTCATCGTTTGACACTTCTTGCTGAAGAGTATTAGAACGAGTCCCTGCCTTTGCCTGGCAGGTTTGGGGATGTTTTGCCACCGATACCGTGTTGGCAGAGTGAGCTTTGCCAACGCGTTTATGTGTTGGGTGGGACACAGGGGGTGTATGGCACTGAATTTGGAGTGGATGGACTATGAAATTGGTGTAAAAGTTGGAGTAAAGCCATGCTGGGAGAAATGCAAGTGGTTTGTTGTAGCAGGGGATCAAATTAGCAGGTGCTTTGGTAACATCTGGCCAGCAAACTTCAGCATAGGGTTCTCCACCAGAGCTAGGTACTGCCCTGCTGTGAAAAAAAGGTGTTCTTTTAGGTTTTTTTCTTATAATCGATAATCCTCCTGCTGCCCGTAGCAGCTTCGCAAGCAACCAGCTTTACATCCTAGGGACCAGCAAAATCCTCTTGCCTAGCAGAGAGCTCCTTTCAAATTGAAGACAAAGAGCAAATTGTCCAAACAGCACCAGCTGCCTGTCAGAGAGGGTTATTACTGAAGGATCACTGGACGTGTCTCACACTTTGAAAGAAACGAAACAGACCCTCAGTTTGCTCTTTAGCTCCCATCTTTTCCGTGCATCCGTTGTTTCGACGAAAAGAATAATATTTTTGGTTTATTACAGACTGAACTGAACGTTAAGGGTGGCTACTGAGCAAACCATAGCAAGTGTTCACTTTTTTCCTACCTTTTAGGGATGGAGTCTGATCTCCACTGGATGTGGTAAGAGTCTTTTCTTGCCTGAAGACTCCCCCTGGAGCAGTGATCTCTCTCACTCTGCAGGCGCTGCAGGAGGGTGGCCTGTGGGTGCAGAAAGGAGAAAATCAGTGTCCAGCTAGATAATTGCTTTTACTGTGAGGGTGTGGAAGGGACAGTGGGTCCTTGAGTTGCCAGAGGCTTTACTGGTAGAGCTGTTGAGACTGCAACTGGAATTCCAGCTCGGTCTCTCTGCCACCTGGAAAAGGGGGGTTTCCTGCTTTGTAGAGAGAACTCGGTAAAATGCCATTTGCAGCCTTGATTTAGGAGAGCTGGTCTCTCTGGAAGGTGAACAGAGTGCAAGAGATGGAAGTGGCAATGAGATCCAGCAATTCATTTAATACGGGGTCCCCTCAGCGCAACCTCCTTTTGGTTGAAAAGCTCAGGGTTGGAGAATAATCACGGAGCGCGGTTTAGTGGTTGAGAAATAGGGGTGTGGAGAGAACTCAGCAATATTACTACTTTTTACATACTTGGGGGAAATGAAAATTGTGAGGAGCTTAGACTCACCGTGGGATTTCTGCTGGCTCCCACGGGATCAGGGTGTCAGGTCACTTTTTCTGTCTCAGCAGGCAGATGTGGAAGGCACTGGGATTTCTAGCTAAGGGAGAAGCACAGAACAACAGTACCAGTGAAAAAGGTTTAATTTTTCTTAAATCCAGTTGGGCGCTGCTAGGTCCATCGGTCACTCACCCAACAAGCCCAAGGGATGGTAGAGCAAGGCTCTGGGTACTCCTTGGTTCCGAAGCTGCTGTTCTCAATGCAGAGATATCCAGAGGGGTGTCTTCTCCACCCAGGATAGCGAGTGCTTGGGCAGCAG
Source organism: Tringa tobata (assembly GCA_033628505.1). Classification (NCBI taxonomy): domain Eukaryota; kingdom Metazoa; phylum Chordata; class Aves; order Charadriiformes; family Scolopacidae; genus Tringa; species Tringa tobata. The sequence continues at coordinate 764,031 of JAHREE010000413.1, read as the reverse complement.
CGCGTGTCATAAACCTCTACAGACTTAAGTGCAATTGCGTACATGCGTTACAAAGTTTGCCTTAGGACTGTGTATAATTCTGTGGGTTGATGTTTGTGTTTGGTGTAATCGGTGTCCGTAATTCATCATCTACTTAATTTTATAGAGGTGTCCATTTTGCCCTTTTTTTTTTTTTTTTTTTTTCCCTTTCCTTTAAACGTTTGTTCGTCTTCATCAACTCAAAGCTACAGTGGAGCAGATACGTCTGTACTGGAATGCTTTAAAGATCTTTTAATAAAAGAATTGGCTTCTAAAGTTGTGTCACTACAAATATGGATTTTTCTTCTTTCACCAGAAAAGTTTGTGCTTCTCAAGCAACTGTCCTCTAAGTCCTGGGCCCCAGCCCCAGCCATAAAAAGCTTCTGATAACCAAGGCTTTGCCTACAAAATCCTTCACCCGGTGATAACCAGGGCAAAGTACCTCCTATCTGGGTGCCCTGTCAGCATCCATGGGCTTCGCTGCACCAGGGCGACGTGTTCTAACTTGCTATTTTTGTCTTTTGTAGTTTGATATAATGACAACACCAAGAAATGGGAAAGCCCCCTCTAAAAGAAGTCTAAAAAAAAAAAAATAAAATTCTTTTGTGAAGCAGCCCAGGAGAGTTGTGGTGGTGACTCATGTCATCCTGTGACACAGTGGAGAGAAACAAACGGGGCTCCTTCGATTAAAGAATTACATTTGGCTCCCGCAGGGATTCAGGACTTTTCAGTTATCCTGAATATAAGTATGAATAATAAAAATTAAATACATTATTTTCATAAAGGGTAAGGAGAAAGTAACTGGCGAGGGTTTTAACTCATCTGCAGAAGTAACATTAATTATCACCACTTTTACAGCTGAATGCAACCCTACTTTTACTCTCCTTCAAAAGGAGAGCCGTGTCCTACAGCGGAGTCCCAGCCTTTCCCCTGGGGACTAAAGTGAGTCCTTTTTTGTCACCCTTTGGTGCTAACCCACTTCTCAGCTCAGCTCTTACATATATACCCCTATATCCCATGATTGTGAGCACAGTGTAATCGTAGCTCAGGTAGGTCAATCCTAAGAGCTTGGGCAGGGTGTTGGGAAAGGCGCTGGGGACTTTCTTTGTCCCTTCACAGGCATTGGGAAATGGCTCCCGGGTGACTCTGCCATCGGAGCACTTGTCCTGTGACCTGCTGGTTCCTGCACATCTGCAGGAGGGGAGGGGAAGGTGGCTGAGTCCCACCAGCACCATGGTGGTTCCCTACACGGAATCACAGAATCTTCATGGTTGGAAGGGACTTTTGAGAACATCGAGTCCAACCACAACAAACAAACAAACAACAAAAACCCAAACATAACACCACAAACAGAGATAACCCAACAATCTCGGGCACTAGAGCAGGCCCTGAAGGGCCACGT
>JAHREE010000413.1:725145-742625 GCA_033628505.1 Tringa tobata | reverse complement strand
CCTGCCCATGGCAGGGGGGTTGGAACTTGATGATCTTTAAGGTCCCTTCCAACTCTAACCATTCTATGATTCTAATTTGTATTTGTTGGAGAGTCACTAAAAACCACAGTAGACGTCTGCATATCCACATCCAGACCTCCTGACCAATAATATAAAAATCTGTGACTTCTCCCATCACGTGACAGGCACATGTCCCTCTGCACCTCCCCCAGGATGTATCATTACTTACCATTTGGATCTTCCCAATCTTTGTATCGCTTCTTGTACTGGGCTAACCTGTCTTCTGTTTGAGCTCCCATGGGCTTGGCCAGGTTTCTAAATGTCTTGGGATTTGTAAGATCCAGTTCCTTTAAAAATTGTTAAAACAGACACCAACTTACTAAAAAAATCCCCCCAAACCAAACAAAGCCTTTCAGCACTGCTGATTACCATATTTAACACCAAGTGCCTCCTGAGGATGTCACCTTTGTTTTCTGCACACACAGCGGGTGCAATGTTGGATCTGCTTACAACAGTCCTTCAGTCTGATCTGAGAGAGTCAGTGTTTTTTAAGTCATATCTGAGCTCCAAATTTGACTATATAGAGAGTTTTTGCCCTGCTCCCCTCATTCTGTTCTCCAATTTCCCCTAATTCTATGCTTGAGTACTTAACATGCACCCTAACAATATTTTGTTATGGTCTGGCTGGTAGCAACAGCTTCCCACAGAAGCATTAATAGGATGTTTCATCTTTTTCAAAAGCAAATTCTTTGCTGTGGGGTCAGATTTTGTAGTAGTCTTTACCACAGTCTTTGGGACAAGCATGCTGTCTCTGCGGGCATACCGTCCTTCAGGATATTCAGTAGAAAGCTAATGCAAAGACTTACAGGAACTGCTGCAACATAGACAGGCAACTGTCTCAGAACCAGCTATGTATCCCAGCCCTCATCTCTGCACGGTCCAGTAACAGCCATAAAATCAGCCCAGGCAAGGATCTGCCCACGTGCCAAGAATCTCCAACACCCTACCCGCCGGTGAGCGGGAGGAACTTTACAAAACAGACGAAATCAAACAACTCTGGGTAAAGATAAGCCTGGGTTTTACCAAGGCAACATGAGCCAGCTGTAATATTTGCAAAACCCCCAACATAAAAAAAAAAAAAAAAAAAAAAAGATTACTGACAAGGTATTTGATTTACCTCTGAATCATAGTCTGCGAGGATCCAGGGAAAGACAGGGTACTGCATGAGATCATTATAGGATCTGCCCGCCAGAGTGTTTAAGTGCATCAGGTACTGGAAGTTACTGATTTCTCCTCTCTTAAGGAAGACAGATAACAGCACTGTAAAGTGTTCACTTCACAACAATCAAATGTCTACGTTGCCAGACTGTCAAAGTGTTCAGCCCTCCCCAAACATAGGCAGCTCACTTCAATATTACAACGCTTACTCTACTTTTACTACAGTCCCTCCCCTTGCATTTTCAGTAGTAGAATCATTTTCTACTGGACGATGGTATCATGAAACAGTACAAACTAAAATGCTGGAATACACTTTCTATTGCAGTATATTCCACCTGTTTGAATAAGAGGATACAACTTATGTACACTGATTAATTATGTATCACTACAAAATGTGGAATTTAATAAAAAAAAAACCACACCAAAATTTTCATACTTACTTCCCATCTTTGAGTAACAGATTTTTCTCCCACTAAAGTGCTAAGCAAGCCAGACCTAATGGGAAGAAAGAAGTGCGTTTTCTAACTTAGCAGTAAGATCTGGGTTGCGCCTTCACAAGACAATCCAAAGTTTTAAGATTAAATTTTGGTAACTGCAACAATTGGAAAAATAGAGCTTTGTTCCTTTCTGCTTTGTTTAGCAGTGCCTTTTTTTTTTATTTATAAACACAGACTGTTAAAATTATGCAATTCAGTGAAAGTACAAACATACCTAACAGGCTGCCAATGAGGAAAATATCTTTAACTTAGACAAACCTGATAGCTTTGGCTCTCAAACTCCTTTCAGAACATATCTATATACCGATAGTTAATCCTGATAGTGTATATTAATTAGTAAGAAGACATACCAATGCCACTGCCAGTGATACTAGTACATTTAAAATAACTGGAGCACAACATCACTATTTATTCTGGTAATGCCCAATTTTAAATGGAGGTTGCAGTGCTCTTCAGTGAATCCTGACCTTAACGCAAGTATCATTTATTTGAAACGGATGAGCTACAGAGCTTGTGAGGAACAGAATCACTTACCCTTGCTCTACACTGGTGTTTGGTCTCTGCCCAGACACCGACTCCGAACTGTCAGTTAGAGATGGCACCACAGCCAAAAACCTGCATCAGCAGTCAAAAGGAGATTAAGATTAGCGTTTATGTCCTTGGTACGTCTTCCTTAGAAATAGAGCGTGTTTAGTACAGTTACGGACTTCGTTTTGAGCAGCTTTGTAACATCTTCAACAAAATTTGGAATGACTCATTTCTCACTGAATGCCTACAGCAAGTTTCACACGCGGGCATTAGCGCTTCCTGGCGGTTCTTTCGGGCAGCACTAAGTTGCTGTCGGGTTATCCACGGCCGTACACCCATCACTTGCAACCTCCTTCTGGCTGTTAGGTCACTGGAGGCTCAAATACGGCTCAACACAGATATTTGCGAATATTAAAATTAAATGTTGTAACTTATTTTACAATACCTTTGATAAACTTTGTTTCTAACTCCTTTTTGGAAAGCTAGAAGATAGTTCCGTCCGTCTCCAGAGAAAACTTCAATTGCAATTGGCTGAAAGAAAAGAGGACAAACCCATGTCAACACTAAAACATTTCGTCTCCTCTGAAGGTCAGATGCAGACCTGCTTGGCCATACTGTACTATATCTAACACCAAGTCATGGTGAAGCAGCCTCTGCTTCGTGCGGCCAGATATTTTCCTTTTGGAACACTAAAATTCACTTATACACCCAATAAACTAAACCTTGGTAAGCTAAATGTTCAGAAAAGGATGCCCAACTTATGCACTTCAATTTCAACACAGTGAATAGCTTCACTTTACAAATACTGATCAGTTATGTACTTATTTTACTTCTTAAAAATGGTAACATCGTCAAAAAATCCCAAAGTTGGCTCCTCAATAAAAATATGGTGTTCAAGTTACCTGCAAAAGGTATCTCCTTTTATGTACCTCCTTGATATCTTCATATGCAAAAATGCTGCATGTTCTTTTGAGTTGACTTGGACCCTGCCTTGCTCCCCTAGGTATGATTGGCTCATGCATCCTGTAACGAGCGTAAACAGGCAAGAGAGAAGTGATTAAAAAGAAGATAAATTAAAAGAATTATTCTCTTGATTCATATCAGAGTCCACTTACAGAAAGAGATGATTTTTGTAATACGCCACACCTCATTGAGCAATTTGTAAGCACAGAGGAAATTGCTCTTGAGGTGTTTGAACCTGACATTATTTTGGAGTTGACTCCTCAAAAATCTCATTAAATACTTCTTGTTCAGCTACTAAAGATTGAGGAAACTCTCTGTTAATCTACTCACTTTGGAGGCAGCGTCTCAATATCCCGTATTTCTCTGGTGGCTGTCATGGTGAATCCATCGATGACATAGAAGTGCTCTTTCCCAAAGAGAAGCAGCCCTTCGCTGGTGTCCAGTCCCTGAACCCGAGCGCAGCGGTACATATGCTGAATCTGTAACGAAAAGCAGACGTTTAGCAAGTGCTGGTTAAGGAGCTCAGACTGTTGCTCTGTTAGAACAAGCTCTAGACACTGCTTTATGACTTTTACATACAGCAAAAAATTCTCCTATTTTCCCCCTTAATCAGAGATATACCTGACACCTGCAATTAGCAATCGGGAAGGGAGTTAAGTAAAGCCTCCTCTCCATGATACAGATTTTTATATTTACTAACTTATTCACTCACACCACGCTTCTTGAGCATATTTTAGAACCTGTAGCCCACTTGACTATGATCACAAATGTATTTACTAGTATACTTCACACGCAGAGTCTGAAATACCAAATATGCAGCACGGTCATTCAACACTGTTCTTAGAAATAAAAATACTAGTTATCAGGAGTTTTCTTCAGTATTTATATTTTCAACGTATTTTTTCTGTCTGGACTCATTAAGCCAACAGGATAATAATCCAAGCATGAGATAGCTCACAGCTTTCATTTCAGGACAAGTTCTTTTTCCCCCTAGCAGGCAGAAGGAAAGAAAAAGAATGTTTCCAGGGTTTTCAGCTCAGGATCTCTTTTGAGCCAGAGCACACATTTGGTTTCAAGGAAGAAGCTGATGAAATATTAATAAAACTCAGCTGTAGATCAGGGAAGGTATTTAGGACATTTATTCCTGCTTGCGACACGTAGTGCAGAAATTCCAATACAGTAAGGGCTTGGTGTGTTCGAAGCAGACAGTACCTTCTCTCCTTCTTCGAGAAGTCGAAGCAAAGTTGTATTGTCAGTCTTCTCCTCTTCATCAATCGAACTCCCCTCAACGATTTGATCCTGTGATTGGTCCTGGTTCTCATCATCTCCTCCATCAGGAGCAGAGCGAGATCGTTTCAGGGGAGGCTTCACCAGGCCTGGAAAAGAAGAATGGAGACAGATAAATATAAGCCTGACACATAAAAAATTCACTTTGAAAACCTATTGAGCTTTGAAATCACTGATCTGATGCTAAGACAGGAAAAATGAGAGTCCTACAGGATCCTTATGCTTATCTTAATGCAAATGCATGAGAAAATATAAAAGCAGATAAGTTTAAAGAAAACCATTCAGAATAGAACAAATAATCTAACCTTTGACTCTTGCAATCGTGTCCTCCCCGTGTTCTGGCTCCTGCTGGGTTGTTTCACCTACTGTATTCTCTTCTATAGCATCCTGAAAGACTGCAGGGTTTCCAGAAGCCAGGCGCATGTAGTATTCCTTACTGTCGTAACTTATAGCTCTTCGGTAACGAGCGGGTTTCTTAGAAACAATTGAAGAAATTGCTTGGTCAGTCAACTCCTCACTCACTTCTGCAAAGGTGTTTCAGGAACAGTGTGTGCAGCAACAGTGCATGCCCACCACGTGTTTTGTGCGTGCTCAGTCATACACCGACACATACAGACACACAGACTCTTCAGTAGGATCTACTCTGCCAGCTAATTTGCAAGGGAGCCACTCAGCCACCCAAGCAATAAGGGGCTTGCAGAAATGCCTGCAGATAAACCTACAACATGGGGAACAAAAAAAAAAAGTGTGGCCAGTATGTCATGAACTGTCCCAGAAGGCTGGGATACTTCTGCTTCAGTTTGATAGATCAGACGGCCATTTTATCATCTTTCCTAACTCCCTACAACGTACGCAGCTTATTCGTTGGCCAGCTGACTTCTTTGCTGGGGAATGGTTTGAATAAAAAATTGCCTCAAGGAAAGATACAGACGTGTGGAAATGAACTAAAAGCAGCCAGTGACTGGCCTTAAGGCTCAGAAATTCTTAATTAATTCAACTGTTTCTTTTTTTTTTTTCAGTAAAGATTCTGATGGTTTGTGCCGGTCTCCTGCCCTCAAGAGTATCCATTTAATCAAAATAATTCTTTGAACATCATTTCTACCTTTGGATGTCAACAATTTGATACATTTAATTATGGTGGTGGTGTGTTGTTTTTTTGGATTTGGGTTCTTTTTGGTTTGTTTGGGGTTGGTTTTGTTGAGGGGTTTTTTGGGTGTTTTTTGTTTTTCTTTTGTCCATCCCGTCTCCCACCTCAGTCTAATTCTTATGTTCCTCACTTGATTATGGAGGTAATATTTGAAATAGAGGAACTAAATGAGGAAAATGAATACACCAGAACGATCACAGGAGACACAGGTGAAGATAAAAGAAATATTAAAGAACCTTTCCAAAATTAAAACACATTGATGTGCGTGGATGGATGAAAACCCATTGATTTCATGCTGCAGTTGAAAATTTTCTTCTACGACTACTGTTTAACTCCACCCTCAAACTCTAGAAAGCTTTACGAATGTGTTCCGTTCTCCATCATATAATTTTTGATTTGTTTTATAGCCTTAATTTCCCAAGAATTTCAAAATTAGGTTGGGATAGCTACAAAATATTATCATAATAAAGCCAATAAATCCAGGTCAATGCTTTACATTATGTAGAATTGTAGAATAACACTGCCATTTCAGTCAAGATTTTCCCTTGTTCACTTCTGCAGTAATAACTGGAAATGTATAATTATTTTTTTGTTTGTTTGTTCATCTGTATGATAATACAGTGGGAAACTAAAAGACCCACAAAATCAAACTAGCTTTGTTACAAGTGGATGCTCAGGATGACAAAGAGATTAAGATCAGCAACATGGAGATTCATTATTTCTGGTCAAATTGGCTGTCCCCAAAATAAAAAGTTTAAGGCACTGTCATCTAATTTGCTCACTTATGTTCAACCACATCTTCGCTCCTTACCACCACAAAAATGCCATTTAAATGATGCTTAAAACCTCTGTGGAAACAATTTATGTAACACCCTAGAAAGAGAAATCCTAACTAGTGCTGCTAACATGAAGAAAGGAAAACAGTAAAAATTTATATTAGGTATTCCGTATAATAGAATTACTTTCATTTATATGTATTAGTTTATTGTTGAATGTAATTCAACATGAGTGAACACACATTACACACCGTACTTAGTGATGGGCAAGACTGCGAGTGTAATTAACAGAGAAGCAGCGTAATACTGAAATGCCTGCAGAACAGCCACTTCCAAACAAGTCTGTCATTCTCAAGGCAGGATTCATATTTTTTAAACAAATGTGTATACTTCATTAATCATAAAAATAGGGAGCAGAGTGAACTGAGACAAAAATAATCTGGGCTCTAACAAAAGAGCCTGGAGCATCTCTCTGATGAGGAGAGGCTGAGGTCTTTTTAGTCTGGAGAAGAGAAGACTGAGGGGATCTGATCAATGCTTATTCAAGGGAGGGTGTCAGGAGGATGGGCCTGGTCTTTTTTCAGTGGTGCCCAGGGACAGGACAAGAGGAAATGGGCACAAACTTGAACAAAAGAAGTTCCACCTAAACCTGAGGAGGAACTTCTTTCCTGTGAGGGTGACAGAGCCCTGGAAGAGGCTGCCCAGGGAGGTGGTGGAGTCTCCTTCTCTGGAGACATTCCAAACCTGCCTGGACACGTTCCTGTGGGGCCTGCTCTGGGTGGACTTGCTTTGGCAGGGGGGTTGGACTGGATGATCTCCAGAGGTCCCTTCCAGCCACATGTCATTCTGTGAAAAGTAGGCCTGTTACAACCGAGTATGGCCAAAACCAAGAAAAACTGCTCACCAGATCCTCTCCTAGAAAGAAACGCTTACTTTCCCAGTAAGTGCTTCCAAGTGACCGTGTTGCCCATTACTAAACATCTTCCACCGACCATTAGTTCCGATCCCAAAGCCACAACACTCCACACAGTGAGAACAGTGATAGCACAGCCCAACACAGCCTGTTAGTGTGCAGCAAAGAAGGTCAGATCTACAGAAGTTTTCATTAGGTGAAGGCCGAGGAGAGCACAGTAACATCTTCTAACGTGATTACAGGAAAAAAAAACCTTTAGGCCTGGAAATATTTATTGAAAGAGCAAGTTGAAAGCCAAACGTAGAAGCCTTGTTAAGATTGCCTAACATGCAGAGGTAAAAAAAAAAAAAAAAATTGCATTTATTTTACATTCTTTCAGTCAGTGTGCTCGTTTCTTTACCTTTTGAGGAATGGTATCATCGGGTGTCTCAGGAAGTCTACTTGAGAAGTCAGACTGAAAACAGGGCATCAATTATATAAGCATCAGAGAAAGAACACTTTTGAGAAGAATGTATGATGGCACGTTCTTCTCCACTTTGTGTGAGTTAGACTGTCACCACAGCTACTGTGTCAGATCGCGAGCAGACAAAACTACCTCATGGTTTAAAGCTGGTTGAATGCCATCTTTTGTTTGCTTGTTTTAAGTACTTTGACACTCGTGCTTAAATTGAGGGAAAAAAATAATTCCTGCATGCATATATGCATGCCTAAAAAGACACACTAAAGACTGCTCTATTTCTTAAAAGCCCTGTTCCAAAATTAACAGGAGCTAATTGCCACGCTTTCAAAGGCCACGTGCATTTCTGCTACACAGCCCACGTTCATATTTACAGATGAATGAAAGTATATTTCACAAACACATCAAACCAAGGCCTGTGGGCTATTTTTTTCTCTTTTTTTTAAAAATTTATTTTCAGATCGCTGTTTACTGACTGTGTTATCTAGCTTAAGGCCTAGAACTCACACTGAAACTCTTGTAATTGTGGTACTTCTGAGGCTGCAGAGGCCTGTGATGGTGTCTGTGATGGCGGCATCATCACATAACGGACGGAAGTACACCTCATCTTATGCAATTCCTAACCTTCGAGTTCACTTAGTTTTGAGCCAAGTGATTCAGTCCCTTTCCGAAATACGCTACGAGGAACAACAACTGGACCTTACCAACAATTTAGGACATCCAGACAGAATACCAGGTAATACCAACAGAATAAAACGTGTTTCTTAAGAAGAAGTTACGAAAACCCCACCGAATTTACAAGAGGGCATAAAATTACTCATCACAAAACCTTGAACACTCACCAGCAAGTTTGTTTCTTGCTCAGCTTCAGGCATGTAGGGATACTGGGTATAAAACATGTCATTCCGCACCATCTTTTTCCTCATTCTGCAGGGACCCTCCGTCATCTCCAGCATCCACTTGTCGAGGTGGGAGCCGATGGGAGGACCCCACAAACCTCGCTCTCGTAGTAACTCGTATTCAATTTGAGACCACTCTTCTGTCACGTATTTTAACGCATTCTGCTGACGCTGAATACAAAAACATTTGTATATGCTTCAGGAGTGATGCTTTTAAGCTTGTCCCTGATGCGAGCAGAGACATTTTCACTACGTTACAGAAAAACCATGTAATAATTCATAATTCTAGTAGCATTTTCTAGTACGCCTTAGTGAGATTTCTGGTGTCAGTCACCATAAAAGCAGGGTTCATATTGTAATCTTCTCAACAAAAAAGGAATAAAAAGAAGGTAAAAGCTCTGCTTCTGGTTTGTATGGTTAATTGAATTTATTTCTAAATGGCAAATATAAAAGAAATGTAAGACTAATCAACTTATTTTGAAAAACTATTTTAAGCAAAATTATTTTGGAGGCCTTCCCTGCCTGTATTCACACTGGAGAGAGAAGTTAATTGAAGCAAAGTTTGGTGGTTGTCTCGTAACTAATTGCTTTCAATGACTTGTCTCTCTCAGAAGCTGATTCCTTAAGATTTATAGCACACAGCTCAGCAGCTAGTTTGAACCAAAGATCTCTGGGGATGTTTAGAAGAAACTGCAGGGTACAATGATTTCACTCTGGAAGGCACAGAGCAACCACTTTCTTTCACTCCATGATTTGGGAAAGGCACCATAAAATTTTCTGTTACTATAAAAGTAATGTTTGCACATGATTGCTTCTCTGCATCTTAAGTTTTTGCAAAATGTTTTAGAAATACAGCATATTCTAGCACATTTCCAATCTCTCTCTTTTTTTCCTTCTGTTTTTTCGCTTCTAAGGAAAGACTACTTAAATTTCTGGAAAAAAAATAATTAAGATTTAACACGTAATAATATTGCGACATGAGTTTCCACCTACAACCAGATCAAAATGAGTTTCCTCATTTATTTTTTTGATTGCATTTAAAAAACCCTTAAAAATAACAACTGTACCTAAACATTCAAGCATTTCACCAATGACAACCTAATATTTCACAAGCCCCATACTGAGAAATGGGATCGGTATACCCTAACAGGTCAAAATATCATGGTCAGGTAATGAATCCTTTGAACCATACCTCCTGATATTCCTTATACTGCATATCCACCAGGTCCCGAACCACTGCAATGTGGGTAAACATCCACTGGGAAATTTCCTAATACAAAGGTAAAAGGACAGACAGAATGACACTTTATAAAAGAAAATTTTGTTTGAGTGAAAAGCCCGTGAATACATCACCTTGCTAAACCTGCTCACAAAGGATCGTTTCTTAAATAAATAAAAAAAAAAGACTTAGATAATGAACTTAATGAATTTCAAACTACTGCATGCAACAGTATTTAATGTTTTGTTTTGTTTGATGTTGAGGCAGTAAATTTGTGTACAGGAATTTACTTTAAAAGAAACTGGCAAGTATTTGGAAAATATCCCAAACACTTGACAAGCAGTTCAGAACACTCCCAAACAGCCAAAGATTGGCACTGACAAATACTACTATTTTTCCCTATTTTAAGTAATGTTTTGTGGATGCTACCTAGTTCTTTGGAAATCCTCAAGGCACCCAGCACCCCTCTCTCTGTACCGCAACATACCTGTTTTCATGTTATATGTTTCCTTGTGGCAGGAATACACCTGTCCCCTCAGACCCAACATGTCCCCAGTGTTTCAAGAGCTAAATACAGTAAGAATTCAATCCTCCAAAACTTTTAAACTCCTCTCTTTCCTCTGTTTTCAGTGCCTCAAATACTTTATACTAACTCCTTGCAATGCCCCACCAGGTACTGTCCTACTGGGAGCACCCCTGCTGTGCTACTCTGATCTAACTTATTTTATTTTTAAACAAGAGTGTTTGTAAAGCGAATGTCCATCACATATTGTTTTGCTGAACTCTTCTCTGTCATACAGTAAAAACAGTACAAAGTAGCATTTATTTAGTTATGATATGTACATGGTCATAAAGGGATTTTCCAAAACCACATAAATCTTGAGGGCAGAGTGGAAAAAAAAGGACAAGCATCTATCTCACAGCTTCCACTTTAGAGCAGTATTGCAGACTGAATTTAAGACCCAGACTAGCAAAGCAATAAAGCACATATGTAACCAGAAGCAGTCTCACCAACAATGAAGAATTTAACTGTTGGCTTAATGTTACAGATATGCAGATGTGCCTATTAATTAGGACACACAGAAGCAAGATGCCCAGTCTGGATATTCAAAAAGTGGAAAGAAAACCAAGCCCCCTTCACATTCTGCAGGATTCCTTACATTGGGATATTCACCACAAACCCTAAATATACCTTGTTGGATTTTAGACTGTGTGTCATTAATTGACACAAGTTACCTGTGTAGAGAGGTTGTGTTTATTGAGCCCACTCTCCTTGCGGTTTCTCCTGGAACCGGTTAGTTTAGAGAGGCCAAACCCACTGCTAACTCGTGAAAGTTTGGACTGTGTGCTTGGAACCAAAGCCTCCCCTCTACTGATGCATTTCTTCTCGTGAGCTGAAAAACACAGAGAAAGCATTGGGAGCACTTTTTAGGTGGTTTTCTTCTCCCTATCCCCATTACAGTTGTTTTTTTTAATTAGAATAATCATTTCTGGTGACTTAAAAGGGTGGGTGTTTTCGGGATTAGGGTGTGTGTCTGTGTATTTTGTTTGGGTTTTTTTTTATTGTTATTTGTTTGTTTTAAGAGTGCCCAGCAGCACTCACATTCATGTCAAACATTTGTGACTTGTACAAGGAAAGATTCCCAGGTGAAATGTGGGAACTACCTGTATTTTGAAAAGAACCACAACAAACAGATTTGTTACTCCTTTTATCAATTATCAAAATCAGGGTCCATGAGCTATGAATTCTGAAGAGGTGAAAACCAGCTATGTATAAATAAAATCATCACCCAGCCCCTCTCTACCCCCACCAATCTTAATTTTGCTGATTTACATCCCTTAAAGTGGGAATTCCAAAGAAGGGAGACAGCATCTGGAGAAGTGCTTTTTTTTTTTTTTTCCTCAGAACAGTTACAAAAGTAATAAAACTTAGATCTTTTACGGTATAAACAGTAGATACAAGCGAAAAAGATGCAGCTGAGCACCACATCTGTACTTAGAAAGGAGCTACAACAGCAAAATATGCTGCATTGAGCAGAGAAGGTGGGTAGGCACCTTTTTGTGCACATATAGTCATGCCAGTTGATAGTCAACTCCACAAGACTGGTGGGCCTACTTTAAAAGTGAAGTAAAAATATTCCAGCTTAAGTCAGCTCTCTCAACAACTTAACATTCTCCTGATACTCAACTAATGAATAATACTATTTATCAGTTACCTTTGATTTAGAAAGTACATGCTCACGTTCCTCACACTTTTTTCAATTCAATCCACCTCTGAACTTTCTTTTTCCTTCTAGCTTTCTTCTAGCAATAATTTCTCCAAAGATCCTTCATTCTACTCAAAACATTTCTGCAAATACACTGATGTGGCGCCATATAATCATCAAAGGAATCATGTCGATGGAATTTTATTATCTGCTGTCTCAGCTCTCACTAATTCAGTCCAGCAAGATTTACACAGGCAGAGAGCTAATTTGTGTTTAACTTGTTGTCCACCAGGATTCCCAGGATCCACCACCATCCAGGTCCTTTTCCTGCAAAGCTGCTACCTCTACTGACCAGATTTCCCAGTCAGGAAGGAGAAGTGTCCTGGGTTGAGAGACACAGGACTAACTTTTCTTCTAATACTGGGGAAAATTGTACTTCTAGAAGACTCTAGTGTCTGAATTCGTGAAATATTTACTTTCTAGCCAGCCAGGCTCTGTGCGATTCAAGGTCTTAGTGTTTTCGGGCCTTGCCAGGTGCAGGGACAAGGAGGAGCAAGGCCTGGGCGTTTGACCCAGGCTGGACAACAGGATTATTTCATACCATAAACGTCACATTCAATATAAATTAGAAAAGTTTGCTGCGTAGCTCTCTCTCCCTTGATGGTGGCGGGTCCAGACAACTCCTCGCCCTGGTGCCGGACCCCTGAGGCCTTCCCTTCCTCCTGAAGCCATTGCGCTGGCAGTGTCCGCCATTTGCTGTCCCTGCTGGGAGTGCACAGCTTCCTACTGACAGAATTGGCTGAGTATAATTCCTGTATCTTATATCAGTATTGGGATTAATACTGGTTCTTTAGTATTATTGGTAATTATTTAGTCTTAATCTATTAAATCTATTTATATTTCAACCTTTGTGTTTCTTTGTGTTCCCCGATTCCCCTTTCCGGGTGGGGAGGGGTCATTGGGTGACAGAATAATTGTCTAAACGACAATAGATTATTATGTGTTTTCTCAAACCATAACAAAAAGTCACGGTATCACTGCTGCTAGAGAAGGACTGCTCAGTCGAGGCATTTCCAATCATATCACAAGACCGAGTGTTCGCAGGCTGCCCCCAGACATGCTCACGACAGGTCCACCTCCCTGCCCGGCACATCCAGTCCTGGGAATGGCAACACAGGTCACCCCAATCCAAGCCTTCATGGGAAGCAGCTGATGGAATCCATCACTGTATGCTATTTGGTGCGTGCTGACTCACAGACGCTGGAGGCTGTTGAGACCACTGACGGTGCTGAATAAAAGCCCTGTGCACAGTGGGGTGTAAGTACATTCCCCACACGGTACAGTTTCTGAATGAGAGATATTAAACGGTGACAGAGCACTTACTGCTACACAAAAACTAAGCCCACGTTAAAACATCCAGTGTGTACGGTTCACTCCAGGGAAATCTACCATTCAGGACAGATAAATCCTCAATTACACTTACCCAAATGATTTTGCCAACACTTTAAACTTGCTTCCTCAATAAGCTGTCTCGCAACAGTTATATCCACTTGGCCACGATCGTTGACAGGTAGTGTCACTTTGAAAACTTCTTCTAAAACCTGTTTTTTACTGTGAATCAGCTCCGTCCACACTCTGTTTATGGCTTTTAAAAGAAGCTGGCGACCTGCAGAGGTATGAGAACACAAAGAGCTGTTTTACAGTAATGAACTGAATAGTTTCTGCAATTATACTCCAGTTTCCTCCCCTCTTGCATGACCTGTGAAATGCCTTTGGCCAGACTATCTTTTTTTTGGCCATTTATATGCTATCACAAAGTATCTGACAGCTAATTTTCGCATTTTTTTCTCTATGAATCTGAATCTCTATGAATCTCTATGATTCTTCTCCCACACCCATCCATCAACAAAATGAGATTCAAAAAAATCTTATGGGAGTGTATGTCTATAAACACATATGTAATTCCACACATACATTATGCTTTAATATTTTTACATATGACTGCGTGCATAAGTTCATATATTAAATATATACATGTAAGAAAAAAAATAAAAATCATGGAATCCTTTCTTCCACTGCTAGTTCATAAATTTCCTTAGATTGAAAGATCCCAAGGATGCCACTAAGTAATAATTTTACAGCTTATACCAATTATTGGTATATACCAATATACAAATATATATTGGTATATACCAATTATACCTATGCTCATGTAAGATCCAGCTGATGCAAAACCATGATGCACACTTAAAGTGACCCATTTCTATTGCGTTCAACTCAGTGCATATGAATCAGTATTTCTAACTCTGATGCACATCCACACAACAATGAAGGACTCTTGCTATTTTAACAAAACAGCAACTTATCCTGGGTATGTCTCTCTTGGTATTTCCAAGGGGTTTTTAATCTATTTTTTAACATATATTTTTCATACACACTGCCCCTCCTCCAACACACCCACTCCTATGAGTAACTGGGGTAAGGATTAGTGATATAATGCCATACAAAAGTGGCATTAGCAGACATCTGTGGCTTTGTCACTCTCAGATTACCTTCGCTGACATCTTGATTGTAGACTCCATCTGGTTCTATATCAGAGGGGATCATAATGTGCCAAGTTGTCATCCGGGCTTCTGCTTCCAATCCAAACCCATCAACGTTGCTACAAATACAAAATGAATTAACGACAACCGGAAAAAAAACCTTCCAGCTAAAGCATTTGATTCCCTGTGACAGTATCACAAAGATTAATAGGTGCTACTACAGCAACGTCTTCACTTCTGTCCACTAGAGCTCTGGTAATCGGCAGTCACAAGCTGAACTGAAGGTTTATGAAAAATGACACGCCATGGACACTGGTGACACTAGAGGAAGATGGTAATATTTGAAAGGACACAAGACAGATGAGGCCACAAATAGAGCGCGTGAGGGTTTCTGATGATGATGCTTCTCAAGCGTCTTTGGATGCAACACAAGTTGTACATCTTTTTGGAAAGAAAAAACTAAAAATGCCAGGCAGGCATTTACAGCAATGCAGAAAAGTGGGTGTCTACAGCATTTGTCACAGGCATCTGATTAAATGCCTCACTAGACTTACTCAATGCCATACATCCAAGTACTAAAATACAAAATTTGTATGAGATGATTCAATAGACAATAAATCTAATGACAGGTCCCTTTGACTATTAATTACTTAGGACCAATATTTCTTTCTACCTTGAAAACATTTCAAATTATCAAAGCAAAACAACAAAAAGGCTTCAATGGCTGGAAAGTTATAAGCCGTTATCCAGAATTTGCTGACCTACTCACAAGGTGAGGGTCGTTGCTGAGAGAAAACAGGTTTGTCTGTCTCAAACAGAGATATTTACCTTCCCACGTGCAGATTAATCAAGCAGTGAGCTAGGCAGCTGATGAACTCTTGATCATGATTGCCAGGTCCCAAAATCAAATTTCTGTTCACAGTAAGGACCCTTAGGGAATCAAGGAGAGCCACTTGCTGAGGAACAGTTTTGTGCGGCCTTGAGAACTGATACAAGATGGTCCTGTTCAGGCAGTGATAAATAGCATCCAGCGATAGTCCCTGAGATCTTCTTTTTGACTGATGTGAAGGAAAAAAATCATCATCAGATAGTAGTAAAAAACAATTTACTGGCACAGAATCTCCCTCTGAATTGACTCATACTCATTTCTCAAAAATCACTATTTTACTGAAAGTGTCAATTCCATTAATTTCAAGGACCAAAATGACATTAATACATGATACACTTAAAATTCTAACATCAAAGAAGATGCTGATTTCAAACAATAAAAGTCTTCTAATAATCTCCAATAAAAGCGCACGAGGAAGCTTCCCAAAAATGTCAAGATAAATTCAGGAAGCTTCTCAAAATTCACGTGAGGTAAATTTCATTGCTTATTTTGGGGAATTTCTAAAAAATTGTGTCAACTGAAAGCAATTTTTACTCAACTGCCCCATACTAAAGCACTCCATGCTGACAAGATGTGCTAGGAAAGCTCAGTAAAGACAGAGAAAGTCTGGCGAAGAAAAGCGTACGTCTATGCTGACCTGACGTGCATCACTAGCAGGTTCCTCAGTGACATCACTCCATGGATTTTAAAATAACCTGAGAAAATGTTTTGGCAAGCAGGCTAATAGAAAAATACTGTTACCTGTGCAATCAGCTGGATTATGAAGTCCACGAGAAGTTTGGATTCTTTGTTGAACATGCCCTGCCAAAGCTTATCTACCACACGTTGCGTGAAATAAAACACATTGTTCACCAGCACTTGGTAGCTTCCTCCACTCGTAATAGGCAAAGATGCATCTTCACCTAGGTAATAAAAAACCCCAAAGTTTTCTTCGTTTATCAAAAAAACCACATCTGCATAAATACATTCACATTAGTCTGTGCTTCCTAGACTTCTGTAAAAGAGACTCAGTCAAAGAAAAAGCTAAAAAACTCATGGCTTCCCTACAATGATCTTTGATGGTAAGCAAATGTTTGAAATCGACAGTGACAAAGACCAAAAAAAGAGGGGCTGAGGCGGGAAGAGTCCAGAAGAAAGGGTGCTTCTAGGATCCTGAGGCATCATATTTAGGTATGGTCCACCTTTTCAGTCGGAGCTGCATGTGTGCAGAACCACCTGCAGCTATTTTAAATTATATTTTTTGCTTTTTCAAAAATAAAAGAACCTTTTAAAGCACCTGGAGAGGACAAGTGATACGTAGCTGGCATCACTTCTCCCTTGCTGCACTTCACTCAATAAAACTGAGTCAATGGACATCAGCTGCACATGTCTGTTTGTACATAAACGTCAGTCCAGCTATATTAAAAGAAGATTGAAAATTGCAAGTGCTTCCATTAAAAAAAAAAAAAAAAGACAGTTGTGTTGATTTTGCTGGAGGTTCCCCTACATTTATTCACTTGTTGCCTCATCTGCACACATGGCAACCGATAGCATTACAGCTGGAGAAAGCCAGTAAAACCTTGAAGGAGGAATGCCTGGGGAAACCAGAATCCTGCTCCTGGGATGCACAGAAATATTTGTAAGGGCAGGAGACCCTTCCGAGAACCTGACTGACCCAAAGCTTCACGTAACGTGACACTGGATTTATTTTATTAATGCACTGCACTCAGGGAAAGATCAATCACTGCTGTGGCAAGAAAGGGAGAGCCTTTCAAGAACTTTTGAACAGAAAGGCATGCTGCTCTGTGACATCTAGGGTGGAGACAGAGTAGACCGAGAACTCCTGGGAAGTCCAGCAGGCCACTGTGAAATCTGGCTGGGTACCCAAGGAGTGATAATTTGTCAGGGAGTAGAGTGACAGGACAAGGGGGAACGGTTTTAAATTGGAAGAGGAGAGA